>JAMKCH010025117.1:0-260588 GCA_023653785.1 Ophioderma brevispina | reverse complement strand
TAAATGTGCATTTTGTGATTTCAGCACCTTCTGTTTTATTCATTGGTCACTAGATGTCCTTGAGAAAAGCGTATTCTCAAATTTTGAGCTGATCCTGACCTTGCAGTTTTGTGTTATGAGCAATCGCTCATTTTCCACGCTCCCATAGGCTACTGTGCTGTAATTTCTGTCCGTTTACGGACAGAAAATAAACAATTGCGAATTTCTAACAGATGCGACTGAATTTGCGCGTAAGATTGGTCACACATGGATTACTGAGGCTAACGGTTTAGATGATATAAAAATCTCAACATGTTTTAGGTAAGTCGGGGGGATGAGGCTGTGGATCACGAAATGCCCCTTTAATTTCTAGAAATACTCAACAAAAGGTGTTGTTGTGACCACCCGTTCTTTGTTTTGTTTACTAATTGTTTTTATAGAACAATTGATTTATTTTGACAACAAACTCTACTTTTTTTCCAATAAGTGATCATACTTTTGTCCAGTCCATCACATTAATTAAATTTCTATGTTCAACCATATAACCATTATTAAAAATATTTTTTCTTCTAATTTAAATACAGCATGAGTATAGCTTTTTGTGCTTTTTGTGTTTTCTGTAGGCTTTAAAAAAAGTTGCTGAATTAATTGTCTTGTCACTGACAGGATAGGAAATACAAAACCAGTGGATCTGAGAGTGATTGTTAGTTATCGAACTAGGTATCATGCATGTACATGATTGTGTTAGGGAGCCCTCTCTTGAGTACATACACGGACCAGTAATTTGTGATCGGCATTGGTGACTGGCATGTAAAGAATGTTTTGCTTTGGTGTCCTGATGTAAAGAGGTTTCAGTAACCTTGACATTTTGTTTTCTCTCTTAGCACATCCGTAAAACTTGAATGCAGAACTAACAAAGTGGTCATTTCACTGAACTAGATTTCTAGAATAAGGAACGATATTTGTAACTCATCCCCACAAAACCAGCCATTAGTCACAAATTTGATACTTGAAATTAGGGGTGCAGCTCAGCTATACCTGTGATCCTTAAGTGACAGGAGGATGAAGATCTTTTTTTTGGTTAAGGATATAAATTTCTCTCAATTGCCTTGATGGTTGTAGACCACCTACCAGAACGTTTCGAAGTTTATGGACAAACAACCACGAAAGAATACTACATGTCATACCTTGTTTTGAACTTGCACTGCTATTCTACTTGTCCCTAGGAAACCATGAACCATGCTTTGAATTTCGCGGCGAACATAAATTTAGAGAATAAAGGTATGATTTGTTACTCGTACTCTCTTTTACCTACGAATTGAACCAAGGCGATACCACTATTTAGTGGAAGAACTCCGCCTCCGGCCTCGTTCTCCCACGCAAAAATTGGGAGTCGCCTGTTTATTGGTATATGGTATATGCGTTTATTGCTAATTAAGCATGAGCATCACTCCCACTTTGTTTTCACTTTAAGAAAAAAGACTTTCTGTAGGCAAATGGTAAAAGCTATGTGTCTGTTTGACACCTAATGAACACAAATGGAGCATTGAAATCTCTTCTTGCATTCCACCTTTTAAGAAAACATGTGCTCATCATCTGATCCTACTGGTCAAAACGTGATAAGAAGCTTTCACCACACTACCAATGGGAAGGTCAAGGAAACTGGGTCTTTCTGAACATGTATGTCATGGAAAAAATTCAACTTATCTGCAGGATTAGGTGGGGAAAACGCAGGCTTTAAAGGAGAACCCGTACAACGAATAATATTAAACAATATACACTATAAAATAATTATTGACCACATATCGAGTGGTTTCATAGAAAGAAGGGATTATATAACCCTAACAATGAATTAAAACCATCTAGTCTGACCATTGCTATTTAAAAATCGCGCTAGTGTATAACGTGTTATGCGATACGACCGGCACGTTTAGGTCATACATGCCATAGGAAATACATATTATGAAAGCATCATGCGTTAAGTTGTATGACGCTACTGTGCCGTCCGTATCGCATAACACAAGTACATATCCCATATAAGTAGCGCGAATTTCAAATAGCGCATGGTCCGACCCAATCGTTTAATTCGTTTTATGGTTATTATAATTCCGTTTTCCCATGAAACCACTCCATATGTGTTCAATAATTGTTTTTATAGCGTATATTGTGAAAGTTATTCTTGATACAGGTTCTCCTTTAAACCAAGTTTCCTTGTCTGTCAGATCTTATTCCCTATTTACATTAACCCTTGAGATCCATTACCTTTTTTAGAGTATCTCTGATTGGTTACTCAGGATGTTGCAGCATGTAATAAGCCAATCAAAATAGACCTTTAATTAGGTCGTCCGATAGGAAAGACCTTATGGCAGCATGATTGGTGTGTCAGTCAGTCTGTGTGTGTCAAACTTTGGTATACACTTTTGGTTAAAATGTTGTCTAGCTTTTTAGTGCAGTGAAGGATCAAGATTGTATTTGATATACATTAAGACAAGGGGTCTTATGTGGGGTTACACCATTACAGATGAGGTCGAAGGTCATTCAGGGGTCACTTAGGGTCATATCTTGTGTGTGTTTAGTATTTTATTGCAGTGGTGGATAAAGTTCATAGGCCTACTTGGTAAGTATTGAGGCAAGGGGTTTTATGTGGGGTCACAGATGAGGTCAAAGGTCATTCAGGGGCCACTTAGGGCCATTATATCTTTTCCATGAAAATGTTGCATCTGCATGAAATTTAAAAGTTTACTTGGTGCTTCCAAATTAATGCTTCCTGTAAAGTAGACTAACTAAGCAGTCAGAAACCGCTTTCACTTTTTGCGTTCTTTAATTTGATTTATTTTTACGAAGTGTTTCGGTAGCCGTATACGGCTACCTAACCCCAGGGTTCGGTAGCCGTATACGGTAAAATAGCCCGGGAGTGTTTCGGTAGCCGTACGCACCATCCTTAAGGACATCGTACTAATACAACAATATTTCAACATAGCGCAGCCGGGGAATGAGGTTATTTGGTCTTGGGCAAATCGACTTCAAAATAAGCAAGTTTTTCCTCTTTATGAAAACAACGACACAGATTCAAATGAAATTGTTTAAAAGAATTTTACCTACTCTTGTTTCAAAGAATTTGACTTGTAGGCCTACTCTATTTTGTAGAATAACAAAGTACATGTATCGCTCAAACCACGGCACAAAGAACTGTGCGGCATTACTAATTTGCATATCAAAACAGTGTCGATAGAGTGAATCGATGGGTAGCCTGCTCGTGCAAGCTTACCTACATTTTGTAGCAATTTTACCTGAAAAAATAATATTAATGAATATAAAAATCTGAATTTGAAGCAGTCCTAATTTGGGGAACATCTCGGTAAAGGTCGGATTACTCCTATACGTGTAAAAACTACACATCGGGCGGGCTTCGAAGAAGAAACAAAAAACACTACAGAATATAGTTAGAATATATTTAACACAAGCGACATGTATGTAATTCCACGGCAAGGTTCGGGCAAGCCAATATTTTGCTCTTCAAAAATTTAACCAAGAAATATAGCAAAGTAATTAGAGGCCATTAACAAATTTCCCTTTTTTATGCTAATAAATGTTGCTATGGGGGGTTGGTTTTTGCTATGTGCTTGCATGGGAGTCTCTTTAACCGTTGTTTAAAAATGACCGGGAATAGTCTAAAACATTTAGGCCTACGTATAAATTACCCTATAGTCACACATTTGCATTAATTTATAAATAGCAAAAACCTTTTTCCTCAAATTGGAAAATGTACTTTTGTACCTCCAACAATAATTTTGGTATACGGTCGGTTTCTCCTCGGTGTCTGTCGCAAGAACTGTTTTTGGAAAATATTTGCAATATAAGGCCAAAAAAAGAACTTTGTCTCGGCTTCTTTTGACTTAAAATGCGATGTGCTGTGTTTTTTTTACAATATATGCTATGACCTATGCGATTTTTTCTTTAATTTTGGTGTTTTCAGAAATATACAATATATGCCAAGTCCAATGTAATCCTCTTCCGTTTTCAAGGCATAAAACAAAACTTCACACAATGAAAAAAAAAACAACACTATGTGGTTAATTTTTTTCATTTTTTATTTACATGGTCCCTTGAGACACACTTTGCGTCAACCGAGTATCGTCCAAAAAATCTTTAAAATGTAAAAAAAAAGTGTCAAAATCGCCGTCGCCGTATAGAGCTATGAGCTAAAATCTAATTTTAAAAGCTATGCGTGAGGGAAACTGAGACAAACTATTTTTTGGCCTAAGATTATTAAAACTTCATTTTGTGTTTGAAAATGTCGTTTTGGTGGTATTTAATTGTGAAAATCCTGAAACAGAAAAATAATTCTAGCCTTGTGAAAATTAAGGTCGGTATTCTTTTTTCATTCTGCAAAAACAGGGTCATTCGAAAGAAGACAAGGAAATATTCTTTTTATCTATTTATTATTTCTTCTCCTCTAGACAATTCATAAAATAAATATTTTGCTGTAAAATTAAAGAGAGATAGAGAAAATACTAGTAATGCAGTGTCATGTTTTATGCGCTTTGTAAACTTCGGATAAAACACTTTGCAAAACCACTTATTATATTTGCATTTCTTTAATAAAAGAAATAAATCGTTGCTCTAAAAAGAGCTCATGGAATTAATTATGGTTCTCGTTTGAAGGAACTGTTTTAAATGGGCTACAACAAAATAAGTCGCAACTCAAGTTTCTAGCTTGTGTTTGATATTTCAATAGACATATCCGGGAGACACATATTTTCAAAAGTAGGCCTTGGCATACATTTAAAAAAAAAATACCCTCGTCAAACAGTCATAGTTTTGTAACACAACCTATGGAGGGGAGTTGCAACACCCACAGATTTTCCTGAAAAAGCGGCATCCATTGCGTTAATTATTTTGACACCAACGGATCTATAGACAAGGGATCGCAAAGTCCGCAAACTATGTGATCGAATACCTATAAGTCAATTATAATTTCACATTTTATAAGGATCACACCTTCACTGCTTAAATATCACAATTTTACTTTCTTCATGGGGCGATTACTTAGTCGTACGTTCGTCACGCATGACTGTGTCCGGCTATTTAACCGATCCACTGTGGACACGCTCCGTAGCCGTATACGGCTACCTAACCACAGGGGCTGTTTTGGTTATATAGCCGTGTACGGCTACAGAACCCTGGGGTTAGGTAGCCGTATACGGCTACGGAAACACTCCCTTATTTTTATGACATTTTAAAGTTGAGGGAACTGGAACCAGTGTGAGTAGCCCAAATTTGCAGTAAAATCTTAATCCTATGTGTTATAGTGCACAATCACCAAAGATATTCATTTGTGGTTTAATAGCAGCTTGTGTTACCTCTGCAACAATCCAAGATAAAATTAAAACCCAGTTATATTATCATGAATGGATACTGCAGGTTTCAGGTATGGGTTTTGAAATGTCCCGTCAGTCACGCAAAAACATTAAAAAGTTGGTTATTTTTTATATTAACAGGTATATTTCTCATTCTAAGTTTAATCTCTCTTTTATCCAACTGGTCTCATATAAAAAACACATAAAAGTTGTTCCCTGGTCTTTAGTTAAGAAAATATTCCATCTCAAAATGTGTCCCGTCAGTCACGTTTTGGCCCTCTGTCCCGTCAGTCACCGTGCAATATCATCCCTCATCTTTTGGCATGAATGATTAAAAGAAGTTATTTCCCCTGTTTGAACAAAGAAATTAACATTCTTCAAGAGGATAATAACTTTGAATATCCATTTGATGAAAAATTTAACAAAAATTACAAATATGTTGTCTCCAGCCCTATAATTTTGATTTTTGGCACATCGGGAAAATTTTCAAGTTAGAAATTCTTAGTTTTTTACTTCAGATTCAGAACAAAATTCTGGCCAACAAAGTTATTTAATGCTCATTTTGACAATTTTCCACCTGGCAGTCAAATCATGGTTAAAATCTTGAATTTGATCATTTTTATCCATACTGAGTGTACATATTTGAGTTGGACTCCCTTCTCATGAGATGTCTCAAACGATGTTTAATTTCATATCTGATTATGTTTCGATATTAGTTTCAGGGATGCAAATTCGTCAGAGTTAGCGAGAATCAAATTTACTTGAAATGACAACACCTAACACATGATTCAATGGGGAAAATTGATTCTAATACACGGTTGCTACGAGAATCTCTGCGAGAATCGATTCTGTGATTCTCGTCGAATTGGCATCCCTGAGTTTTAAGTTTTTGTGGCAAAATAAACCCCCAAAAAGTACATTTGAGCAATGCAGCATTGCTGTAAAGAACAATGTAGAAAATGTTCCAAAATGTCCCGTCAGTCACGATTTTGATAGGCCCAGTTTGGGAATTCTCAGGTTTTTATCTATTGATTATAATGTTTACTAATTGTTTATGTATCAGTGCTCAATTTTAGCAACAATTTGCAATAAATCTCATATGAAAACAATAGGTTTTAAGAAGAATCTACTTTTTATCCCCCTGGCTTGAAAGCATAAGGGGGATTATCCTATCAGTGGCGGCGGCGTTGGCGGCGTCCACACAATCTTTGTGACGCGATAACAGAGACACATAAGGGTTATGGTGTGTAACTTGGTGGGTGGTATCGGACTGCCATGCCTTTCATCTGATTAGATTATGAGGTGTGGCCATATGCTAATTAGTACCAATTTGCATAATTAATGAGTTTCATTTGGGGTATTTTTCCCCAAAGCTTGTGAAAACAAACTATCTAAGATCCATAAGTCGATTTTGATGAAATTGGTGAAGGGTGGGAATCATGTACTCTCATGCTGATTAGGTTTGTGGCGCATTGATATGCTAATTAAATAGCTATTTTGCATATTATGGGCAAATTTGGGGTTAGTTTCAACCCAAACCCTTGTTAACAAACTATCTGAAGATCCATAAATCCGATTTTGATGAAACTGATGGAAGGGGTGGGGAATCATATACTCTCGCGCTGATTAGGTTTGGGGGGTTTGTCCGGGTTAAGGGGGGGTTGTCCGGGTTTCGTGGGGGGTTGTCCAGCTTTGAGGGGTTGTTGGGTTTAAGGTGTTTTTGTTGGGGTTTAAGGGGGTTGGTGGGTTTAAGGGGGATTGTTGGGGTTTAAGGTGGGTGTCTGGGTTAAGGGGGTTTGTCGGGCTTTAGGGGTTTCTGGACTTAAGGGGATTGTTGTGGTTTAAGGTGGGTTGTCCGGGTTTAAAAGGGTTGTCCGGGTTTAGGGGGAGTTGTCTGGGCCTTACGGGGGCTTGTTGTGGGTTTAAGGTGGGTTGTCACGAGTTTAAGGTGGGGGGGGGGTTGTCCAGGTTTAAGGGGTTTGTCGGGTTTAAGGGGGGGTTGTCCAGCTTAAGGGGGTTGTTGGGTTTAATGGGATTGTTGGGGTTTAAGGTGGGTGTCTGGGTTTAAAGTGGGTTTTGTCCGGTTTAAGGGGGGGGGGTTGTCTGGACTTAAGGGATGTTGGGGTTTAAGGTGGGTTGTCTGGGTTTAATGGGGGGGGGTTAAAGGGTGGTCCCGGGTTTTAAGGGGGTTGGCTGACTTTTTTTAAGGGGCATTGTCTGGACTTAAGGGGATTGTTGGTGTTAAGGTGGGTTGTCCGGGTTTAGGGGTTGTCCGGGTTAAGGGGGGGTGGTCTGGCTTAAGGGGGCTTGTTGTGGTTTAAGGTGGGTTTGCACGAGTTTAAGGGGGGTGTCCCAGGTTTTAAGGGGGTGTTGGGGTTTTCGGATTTTTGTTAAGGGGGTTTTTGGGTTTAAGGGGTTTTGTGGCACTTAATACGCGTATGCATGCGCAGACTTGCACACATGCACGCGTATGCGCTCTGTTTATGTGCGTATGCTTGCGCGGACGTTGCACATGTGGTTGTCCTGGGTTTAAGGGGGGTTGTCTAGGGCTTAGGGGGATTGTTGGGGTTTAAGGTGGGTTTCCGGCTTTAAAGGGGTTGTCCAGGCTTAAGGGGGATTGTCTGGGCTTTAAGGTGGCTGTGAGTCAGAACTTAGTCAAATGGCCAGTTTTTTTAAGTTTTTTTCATGTTTTACTGCATTACATGTTTCTTTCCATCTATTTTAACGAATCTATATATATGTTATTTTTTCTCATATTTTGTTCATTTTACTTTACATGTTTACGCATTTTGACCAAGAGCAATCACAGGGGCTGAAACTGCAAAAGGGCGGGTATTTTCGGCGTATTACGCAATACTCGGCTGTGCTATTCGGCGCGCGCGATGAAATGAGCATCAGAAAACGCCTTGATGCATGATTCGATATGACGCACACCCATGGATACTTGTATGCAATTGTAAAATGGTGTGCCACGTGGTTGCTTTTGACAAAACAGAATGGGATTTAAATTTCACGATTTGAGCTCAATAAATTGTTGAATTTTGATCCTAAGTATCCAGGATGAAAGCAATTTGGACCTGGGCAGAACAGTGTGAAGAATAAGCGATGAAATGAAACGCTTGTGGTTGGGAGAAGGAGCTAGGTTTTGTAGCGAAATGGGGACAATTATTTGGACAAAATGGCGATTTTTCTCTGTGTTCTTTCGGCGATAATTCGTGATTGTCAGTTCCCAGTCCCGAAAAATCCATATCAGCAATAGGTAAGAAATGAAATGATCGTATAGAGGCATATCAAAATCTAGGGTCGGATTTTTTGTTTTCATTTTTTGGTAAAAATCGTGATTTATGTCAACCTTTGAAACAATTTGGGCGTGTTCCAATTGAAAACACGCGGTTTTTGGCTTTTTTGGCAAATAATTGATACATAGTGCAGGAATTTGAAAAAAAAGGGGAAATACCGACCCTAGAACTCTGACTCTGTAATACAAAAAAAAAACAAAAAAAATACGAACAAGGCACATTTTTATAAAAACATTTCTATATTTTTTTATAGGGAAACCAAAAAGAATGAGTGAAGATCTCATTTTTTTTTTATGATTTTCTCAACAATACCCGTTTTTGGGGAACAAAACTATTATCAATTGGATTCCTGGAATTTCCTTCTCAATATGTATACTTTTATATAGTGGAAAAACAATTTAAGAAGTACGGCAAAAAAACAGTTCCTTTGAATTCCGGACTTCACAGCCACCTTAAGGGGGTTGTTGTGGTTTAGGTGGGAGTTTGCGAGTTTAAGAGGGGTTGCCCAGGTTTTTAAGGTGGTGGTTGTGGGGGGTTGTTTAAGGGATTTTTTGGTTAAGGGGGGTATTGCAGCTGATATTAACAATTTGTAAACCGCTCCCGCCAGGGGGAGGTTAGCGGTTCGAGAACCGGCGACGTGTATTTTCAAAAAACGTGATGGTACTTGTTTGTCCCATCAGTCACACTCATTTCAAGTACAAGCAAAACATTTGGTTGCAATTTGGGTTTTTTTAAATTAAAGTATGACATGTCTCTTTGTTTGGAGTGTACATTTTGGGCTGGCCATGCAGATTTTTCGGCATGCTTTTGAAAAACTAAAAGGTGCTTTTTAAATGGTCGTCGTACTGGAGTTGTTTATAGAGCATGCTGAAAATTGTGAAATGGCCGTTTCTTCAAAATTACGAATATTCAAATAATGAAAAATGAAATAGTTTTCATTATGAATTAATTCCCTAATAGCCTCATTATTGATTTTGGAAAAAATGTTTACGGGAAAACATAATAACATTGACTTTCATGGCCTTATCAGGACATATTTTTCCAAGTAGGTCCTGACTCCTAATCTAAACAGATATCACATTGTATTCTGTGGCCATTAATATTTTGGGGACACAACATTACTTTAGATTTAGATCCAAAGGTTAGCATTGCTTTTCACATGGCCTTAACTTTATGCCAACTCAACTCTTACAAAAAGGAATATTCCTATAAACCTATTTAATATTTTAAGGTTCTTCTTGAACTTTTTTATTTTTTTTTTATAGATCCTAGCAGTGCTTAGGGTGAAGCAATAAAGGATCAGTAAGATCCAAGTTCAAAACACTCTTAATAGGCATTTTTAGGACACCCCACTTCAGTAACAAAGACAACTCCATTTATACACCCATCCCACTTCAAGTGGCTTTCAAAGTGGTTGCTGTCTTGTTAAAAGGGATCCTAAAAAAGTGGCTCAAATCCTAAGGCTCCTTTTAACAAAGAAGGAAAGTTCAAGAGGTAAATCCTCATTGTAGTGGGAGATTATTTTACTCTTAATTGTCTAGTTATGTTGCTCTCAGTCTTATCACTTGCCCTGTCATGATAGGATTTAGCTATACTTGCTACTACATGCAAAATCAGATTTTTGATATGTGATTTTTGTTGATAAGTAAAATAATTGGATATTGTCACCTCCGGATTCAACCCTTGGAGTTTGTGACCATGTGAACATTGATGAAAACATAAGTGAGAAACAAGGCCAACTGCTTGGGCACAGCATCCAACAATGGAAGACGCGCCACAACTCCAGAATTGGCATTCCTGATTTAACTGACACCACATGTAAACATGACAAGAAACTGAATGACTGCCCACTAAACTACTGCCATCAGTCAATAGTACCAGTTATGAGGGACACAGTTCACTGATTACTGTTTAAGTGGCTGTGTAATGTGTTCAGTCTAGAGGATGAGACAATACATCTCCCCGTTTAAAAAGTCATGGGGGATATTGCCACAGCAGATTCCTTCTGTTATTTTGGTTAGGTTTACTGGTTAGTGGACTAAAGGGTTGTGTGGTGCATGCAAGTAAACCCATGCACTGTGTCCCATATTGTGCATATTAATGAGCTCATTTGTATATTTGCTCTGATTTGCTAAATACTAAAAAGGTGCTACCAGATCCCGATGTCCAAGTTTGATGACACTTGATATGTGGGTAGTGGTGCATGTACATGTAAGTAATACCCATGCATTGTGTGACATCACACATTATTAATGAGTTCATTTGCATTTGCTCCCTGTTGGGCAGTATTTTGGTCAGGTATTTTGTCCTACTGGAGGAGAAATTAAGCTGGAATGTTTAAGTAGTAATTTGTTGTTATGGTCAGTGTGACTAATATAGGACTGGGGCAACATACCCTCTAAACAAGACTCTTTTGATTAAAAATGTCAACCAAAAAGGATAATTTTTTGCAAGAACTATCCTCAAGTTACTACATCGCCACTAGTTTAGTGTGTGCTGTAGACACAGAGTAGCTGCAGTATAGCCTATAGGTTATCACATTTATAACAATTTAGCTGTGTATACAGAAATTTGTTTTGAAAAAAAAAAAAAAAACAGTTGTCGTCCAGCAAAGAAAATTTTTCAAACATACTGAAGTAAACCCAGTACAATTACTTGTATTTTCAGAATGGACTGCTGTGACATCTGGGGTGCCACCGGGTTCTGTTTTTTGTCCTATTCTGTTTCTGCTTTTGGTCAGTGATGATGATCATACATAAATGAACCAAAACGTCTCCAGATGTGGTCGAGGACATTAACTTGCACAAAATGTCCTGGGGGCCAATTTAATACACATTTACTTTTGCTTCTACATGTACAAACAAAATGGCTGGACTGATTGTACTCAAAAGTTGTCATTTTTTTTTGTTTTGTGTGTGATATGCATATGAGAAAGAAGACATAACAAAAAAATTGGGACAATGATCCGGTCTCCCACCTTTTGAATATGCAACCCTTTTGGTAATTTATATCATCATGTTAAATAATTCTCTAATTTGGTATAGGTGTATTGTACATGTAGGCAAATATACATATTTTGTGCACAACATTTACACAGCCCCGGCCCCATGGAAGTAAAACTTAATGTTGAATTTTTGTGTCAAAATAAAATTGAAATAATTAGTGATATGCATGCAAAAAGTATACATACAGTTTGTAAAACAACCTTTAAATTGATCTTCCCATTCTGCACGCTCTTGATCAGTTGCTTAACCTTGTTGCATGTTGTTAGTTTTCGTAAGTACAATTGTTTGTGCAGGCCAAGGACTTGGGTGCAGTCTGGCCTTTTACAACACTTGTTTGGAATTCTTTAGACCAGGTGAGCTGAAGCATAACATTTTCCAATGACAGTTCAGACAACCCACAGACAAGCACTATGTGTACAGGTTAAACTTCCAGGCAGTGAATAATCACATCAGGAAATTGAAAAACCTGGAAAATTTGTGAGTTTTTGTTGTATTAAGAAAGAGCTAATTACACCAAATTATCATTGATTATTGGAGATAAATCTTGCCCCCAAAATGGACTGGCCTCCAGATGAGTTTGACGAGGGTAAGTTACTGATTGTAAAACTAACACTACCGGCATGTTATATGCAGCACACATGTACACGTTGTCAGTTGAATTTTAACAAGTAACTGTACCTTCCACTAATTAAATTCGCACTTGGTGTAGTTTTGATTCAATGATATTAGGCCTAATTTATAATTATTATTAGCATGAGTTAATTGCTTACCCTTTATCTAGATCTATTGTATGTTTGCCATGTGGTTTCATTTGGAAATTATAAAGTATGGATGTTTTAACATCTAAGTGTATAAGGTCTTGTGCACTCCTGTTAGTGTATGGGGGGTCCCTGAAAACCACTTTGCCAGTGGAATTTTTTACCAAAACTCTTATCATTGATGGGTACATCTACCCAACCACATAACAGGAAAAAAAAAGAAAATCAGTTGTACCGATTCAAAATGGCGATCCAAAAACCAATTTTTCTAACACGCACTGAATTCTCCCGCCAAAAAATTAAAAACCACTTTCCCAAAGGACTTTTTCCATAAAATTTGGTTCATAATAGGAGAACACAAATACATTTACATTGTTAAAATAAATATTTTTAGAACGTTACTTGAGTATGATTTAAGGGGCAAAACAAATTTTGAATAGCGCCACCAAAATGCTTAATTAGGCTTATTAGCATAATAACGCCATGGCCGATTTGAACTTTTTTCCACCAAAATATGCACAACTGATATTTAGGCTTTGGCAATTACATTAAATTTTGGGCCAAAATAATTTACTCTTAAAAAAATGGTGCATGAAAAAAAAATGTTGGGACCCTTTATACACTTAATTGCATCAATTGGCATCATTAATCCAGTTAAAATGGACATTTACCGGTACATGTAGTTCAGTCGGTAGGCCCTTGGACCACCCCCAGCAGTGCTGGGGAGGGGTGGCATGGGGAAGCCAACCCTCCTTTATAAGAGTTTCAAAATTCAGAACAAAACAGGGGTTTAAAGAAATAGATTTAAATAAGAGTTTTTTTACCTCGATGTGAGTTTATCATGTAATTTTTCACCCTTCCTAAGATTTTCCCCTAGTGCCTCCCTTGCATTGGATTTGAATCTTTGATATAATCACCAGGGTGCAAGTCTCACACCTTACATGTTTATCTTGAACAAGGGAAATTCCTGTTCTGGTAAACCAACTTTTTCCCATGGCAATTGTCCTACTTTTTCCAGGATTAAGGTTGGTGAAATCCATTTAGCTGGTATTATAGGGGAAATGTAGGACAACATCTGTTTTTGCTGGTTGATTTGATCTTTAAGCTGTGTACTAAACATTCCAATACAAATTTGGCAACCTTTACACAAAGGTACATGTGGTTAGTTTGTTAGTTGTTGAATTTGTGTCAGGCCTTAGCGTGTCACCTTTAATGCATGGAATATGCCCCTATTTCATAGGACAGATATTATTTCATGTGTGTACAGAATATTACACAGCTAAAGGCTGGTGACTCAGAGATTTCATGAGGATGGTGCCCTGAGCTTTCTAACAAATCATGTTTTTTTATTTTTTACATAGGTACCTTAATGCTTGTCCACATACTAATCACTGTTGTGAGCCTAGGTGAAATGTCAACCATGCTACATGTAGTATGCACTGTTGGTAACTACGGCGGTCCGGAAAGTGTGTAGTCTGTGTCACAGACTGTGAAAGATATTATCTAAATTGGTACTGCGCGAGAGATTAACATTATCAGTCCGTCATAGAGAATGTGTGTAAATGAAACTAAATCTCAAATATTTCCGGAAAATGGAGGGGTTCTATGGAAGTTTTGGTCCGTTACTATGTTTGTTTTAAATAGGCCCTATGTATCGTAATTGGGTCTGAACCCATAGAACCTAGCGAGAAAATTGAACGTTTTTGTCGGGTAATTCGGTACTCGCAGCCACGGAATCTCTACGGGCGAATCCATTTTTCCCACAATGCCTTTCGGTATTATTCCAGTCTTGAGAATTTTCAAACACTACGCCAACTTTTTTTTTTTCAATTTTAGAAACAGGAATTACGTACTTACCGGACCGGCCGTAGTTGGTAACCCACGCTTTAGAAAGGGTGGGTTTGAAAAATCCTTAAAAGTGGTAAAAGGGTGGGATGCTGGATTTTATTGCTATAAAGGGTGGTTTTGTAAAAAGGGTGGGTCAAAATAAAAGGGTGGTTTCTGATAATATGGCAAAGTACTTTGTTGCAATAATGTTTGCCATGAGGATCCCAATTTGAAAATCAGTTTCATAACATCCAACAATTAGGTTTCCCCTTAAATACAAATACATGCTTCTTTTTTTTTTTGGGGGGGGGGGGCAAAGTGGATTTAATTGACAACAAAAATAATGGGGCACTTCTCTTGGGATAGATTACCTACACATAAGTGGTCAAAAACAAGTGGGTGGGGGGTGGTGACAGCTGTGTGGTAGAATTTCCTAATGAATGGTATAGACAAGGGGTGGGTGGTATTACCTTCCAATATAAAGTGTGTTTTCATAACAAGGGTGGGTTAAAAATTAAAAGGGTGGTTCCAACCACACCGCTGCCAACTATGGACTATGGTTCACCATGGTCAACCATGGTAGAGCTGTCTTTGACCATGCCAACATTGGTTAAAGATGTATAACTGTCCAGGTAAATCGGGGATGCTAAAGTTGGTCAAAGAAGCAGCGATAGGCACAACAGGAGTGTCAATACAAAAACTAGTTTGACAAATGCAAAAAAAAAGTTATATAAATTTCAAAATCTCTGATACAGACAACCTTTGACAACAGCTGTTTTTGAAAGTCTCATTTATTAGACAAAACGAGAATAAAACAAAAAATAATCAACGGCGACACCCTTTTGCACACTAATTGGAGTATTTTTAATTTCACTAACTAAATCCTGTGTAAATTTGATTGCGGGCAAATATGCTTTTCTTAATCTAATTTTGCACATTTTTCTATGGGAAATAGGCATAATATAGGCGCTATAACATACGATATGACTTTGTAGGCCTATATGGCAAGATTCCCACTATGGATTTTTCTGATTTGTGCGAGGTAATGCCTTGCATATCCCTACTTACATCAGTTGTCCAATTTGTGTCGTCATTTATTGAAATTTGCTTGAAAAATAAAGAGAACAATTTCATGGGTCAAACAGCTGTTTTTGAAAAAAAAGGCATTGATGAAATCCTGCAAAAAAAAGCTTCATGAAAACTGTGTTGTTGGTCCCCCGCCAACCTTTTGTTGGCGAAGGGGACTATAGAAATGTCTCCCCGTCCGTGTGTGCGTGTGTGTGTCCCACGCGATATCTTTGGAACTAAGCAAGTGTGGGTGTCCATCTTCGCACCTTAGATGTTCCACATACGCGTGGTTTGTGGGATCCGATGGTCATTTTCAGGGTCAAAGGTCAAATGAGGTAAAAATATGGTAAAAAATAGGGTAATTGCTATAAACCTTGTCAACACGATATCTTTTGATCTAAGCAAGTATGGGTGTCCATCTTTTGCACCATAATATGTCGCTTAGTAGGCGGCGTATGAGTTCGGATAGGGTCATGTGCCATTGGTCAAAGGTCAAATGTGGTCAAAACTGTCATATAAACCTTGTCAAATTGTGGTAGGATGATGAAACTTGGTGTGCTCAACATTCGGTGCCAAATTTTTGAAGGTCATTTCAAGGTCATGTGGGGTCATTCAAGGTCAAATCCCTAAACATGTGGTAGGATGATGAAACTTGGTGTGTGCGGTCAATATTCAGTGCCGAAAATTTGAAGGTCATTCAAGGTCATTGTGGGGTCATCCAAGGTCAAATCTCTAAACATGTGGTAGGATGATGAAACTTGGTGTGCTCAACATTCGGTGCCAAAAATTTTGAAGGTCATTTCAAGGTCATGTGGGGTCATTCAAGGTCAAATCCCTAAACATGTGGTAGGATGATGAAACTTGGTGTGTGCGGTCAATATTCAGTGCCGAAAATTTGAAGGTCATTTCAAGGTCATGCAGGGTCATTCCAGGTCAAATCTCTAAACATGTGGTAGGATGATGAAACTTGGTGTGTGCGGTCAATATTCAGTGCCGAAAATTTGAAGGTCATTTCAAGGTCATGCAGGGTCATTCCAGGTCAAATCTCTAAACATGTGGTAGGATGATGAAACTTGGTGTGTGCGGTCAATATTCAGTGCCGAAAATTTGAAGGTCATTTCAAGGTCATGTGGGGTCCATACCAAGGTCAAATCACTATGCATGGTTGTATGGTCATGAAACCAAGGTCATCTGGGTCAAATCACTATGCATGGTTGTATGGTCATGAAACCAAGGTCATCTGGGGGTCATCCAAATTATTGAAAACGGTTATGGTAGGAGCCCTCTGGTTTCCATGACAAGCGCCCTAATTATGGTTACTTTTCTTCCTCCTACGCGACGAGCGGGGGACCTTTGTGGTTCGAGAACCGCCTTGTTACTTCGAATTCACACCAGACATACAAAAATGCTTTCCTTTGAATGACCTATAAAAGAATACAAAACAGGAACTTAGAAGGAAAAAAATGTCTACGTAGCGCCCAAATATCAGACATTTTGTTGTCTGATCTTTACTAGTTTTTGTATGGACACTCCTCCTGGTTGTGCCTGTAACTTCCTGTTGTTTTGTGACTTTCCAAGGTCTCGTGCTCTCTTCTTATAAAGACTTCTTTCAGTAGTTATAGTACGGGCAATAATATCAAAGACCTGGATTGTTATGTTTAGGTGCAAAATGAAGGGAGAATTGGTTTTTTAAAAAGGTGGACAACTGATACTGGGTTCAAATCTCAGCGGTGACCATGTGAAATACTATGTACTTACATTTTTAAGGGACTAGTGTGATTGATCCTCACCCACCAACCTACATGTATTTCATTGTATCTGGATATCATCTATGTGCAAACAGTATTCAGGGCAGTTAATTTCTTGAGAGGGCAAAATATGAACTTGCTATACAAGCTTAAAGACACTATCAGTGATTCACCCAAAAGATTTCAAAATATTTTGAAATTTGCACAAATAGCTTATAATTCAGAAACGTCTGCAGAAATCTCTAAAGTTATTTTTGCAACTGAAAAACCTTACAGAAAAGGAAGAAAACAGCAGTGCTCAAAGATATGAATCCATCAATTACATGTTGTAGTAAGTGTCCGAACGGAGAGTAATGACTTAATGATTATGATTTTGTCCTTATTTGGTTGCTTTCAGTCTTAGCACTTGCAGGGTATGATAGGGATTATCTATCCAGTCTTACAGAAATGCAAACATCTTATTTTTGATTATTTTTTCAATTGTCTGATTTAGCAAATCACTGATAGTGCCTTTAATTTAAAGGCTGATGGCACAATTTAATTATTTGAAAGTTTCAATCTTGATTGAATTACTTGACTCCAATTAAACCCCACAATCCATTTTGATGTGAGAGCTATTAACACATGATTTTGTAGACACAGTGTTCTGTGTCAACTTATATTGGTCAACCAAAATGGGGCACATTTTCGCTCATAACATCCGAACTAAACATCTTTTAGCCCTAAATTTCACAACGAGAAAAATAGTAGCTTTCTATAGACACCCCCTATGACCACTAACATAAAATCAGGGTTCTGGGGATGAGGCTATTTTTACGATCAGGCCATGGGCCTTTTAATTAAATGAAAATTGGTGGAAAATTTGGAAAACAAGTCACTTCCAAGTTCTCAATACTGGATGTACCATCAATTTTGAATCTGTAAGTGCAAGTTTTGAACTAATTATCAAATTAAAGACATGATATTCAATCATTATAATCACCAACAAACATGAGATGTTAGCTGTTGCTATTGATTGAACAACAAGCGGTGACACAAGTCCATTTGTTCATCTCTGAGCAGTTCTTACATCATACAATGTGCCAATCATGGAGTTGATCATAGGGTGGGGGTACTTTAACTAAGTGTATGACTTTTAGCACCTGTTAAAAAGTGTGTATTGCCCAATTGGCAGGGACTCAGTCTGAGCAATATACACGTAGATGGCTAAAAATACTTGATATGAATGGATATTGTAAATATACTTTCTTTTCAGAACTATATCCTCAATTTTATGAAGGAGGCACATTTTTGTTTTCTCTGCAATAAATCCCTTTATTCATGATATCACATTGAGTAAGTAATATTTCCAGTACGTTGGTAGAGAAAGCACCAAGTAATGTTACTCCAAGTGCTTGCTATTCAGTAGTTTCAAAGATTAGCCTTGTCCAAGGCTGGTTAGCCGAAAGTCACAAAATTGTTAAATTCCCTCAAACCGCCCACTTTGAATCATGCAGTTTCTAAGAAAGCATGCTAGTTTTTGGTATCCAAAGGGTAAAACAAAAATGCTGTAGTAAAATTGTGTCCAAATGTCAGTGACTATGAATCATGTAAACTTCAGCTAGAGGTACAAACATGTAATTGAGCCCATTGAAAAATGGGTGATTTCATTAACTTGCTAGTATAAGTGTACATGTGTATAATGAGTTTCATAGAGGTTCAATTCCAAGAATCAATTGACTTAAAGGTGCAAAGAGAGATTTCACATATCAGGTGTCCCTAAAAAAATCGAAAGTACTGATTTTTGCCCTGATGTAAAGCTTTCTTTCAAAAATAGCCCCATCTGAAAGGATTAAGCTGAGAAATGTTTCTTTGGTACAGAAATTGTGAATTTTCTAATTTCGTATAGGAGCAAATACAAAATTCAGCCTATGTTTATATTGAAATTCAAGCAAATCAAAATCACCTTTTTCTCTCTTTTAAGACATTTTTGTAGCCAAATACAAGGTAAGAAAGCTATTGAGTGCCCAATCTATATGAAATTACTATTATTTCACAATATTTGGGTGCTTCAAAATTTTCATTGCAACTTTAAAGATGCCTTCTCCTGTTTGTGGCACATAAAAATTCTGATCATTGTGCCCCTTGACAAACTAAGATGAGCAATATTATTGGCTTAATTCTTGTAATTATTAACAAATAGGCCCTTAACATCAGTAAATTTCATTAACGAGTAAGGTTGTTTCCCAGATGATAATCATGCACACGTTGGAGTCCTCATTTATTCGTGACAAACCATAAATAAATAAAAAATATCATTGCGACACACTTTTGACACTACTTTTGATTATTTTATTCCCACTAACCTGAAATCCTGTGTAAATTCTACAAAACTCCAATTGGTCGGGCAAAAGTGATTTTTCTTAAAATCTATTTTAGCATGCCTCTCTCATGAGAATCGGCATAAAAGGGCGCTATAACATAAATTATGACCTTTGTAGCCTTGTAGGCCTATATGGCAAATTCCCACAATGGATTTTTAAAGAGTTTAACAGGGGTGATAGCTCTTGAATGTCCCGACTTATTGTGTCGCCTGAACGGATGTTCATGGAGGCACATCTAGTCCAAATTTTGTGTGTCCGTATGTCCGTATGTACGTCCGTATGACCTCCGGTAAACCTTTTAAAAAATGCTCTGCAGGCTAAACCTCTATCCCCCGATTACTTTAAATTTAAACCTTGATAGGATGATAGAGTGAGTTCCGCAATATGCATGTGTAGCTTTTGGCTGCATTAGTTTGCTTTTCATGATATGAATGAGCTTTATTTGCATTATTTTTCAGACATTTTCGTTAACCTTTTTTTGAAAATGCCTCGGCTGGCTCACGGCTAATCCCGAGTTACGTCACACGGTGGTATGGTGATAGTGAGGTGCCAGAATATAATGTGGTACCTTTTGGCTGCATTATTTTCATATTCATGAATATTAATTAAGCTTATATTTGCCTAGTCACAATTAAATCCTTTCCCCGCAAGGATTGTGTGGCAACGTTTCAGGAGTTCCGTAAGCGTATAATGATGTAACTTGGTTGGAAGGAAGCAGGTTAAAGAGTTCTGGACCTGATTTGATGTTGGGCATATTTCGACAAATTACTATGCAAATTAGCTGCGTTAATATGAAAAAATCACATAATCGCTATAGTAATTTTTGAAACGGTACATCCGGATATTCAAAATTCCCTTCACTGCACGAAAACACTTTGGTGCGACATTTTGCCATTTGACTCTGGGTTGTTTATGGAGGGGGAGGGTGCGTCGGGTGGTGTGCATCTTGGTGGGGTCGGGGTGGGATGCAAAAAGGAGGGGGTGGGGGAAGGTTGGGGTGACCTCATGTGACCTTGGTGACCCCATGTGACCTTGGTGACCCCATGTGACCTTGGTGCCCCATGTGAGACCTTTGTAACCCTTCTCTCCAGTGCATTTGTTCTCATTTCTCTTAATCATCATTTGCCAAACTTCATCATAAAGCAAGTGAGCGCGCAATCAATCAGGCGACACTTGTGGTTCGAGACCGCCGTGTTTGTCAAACTTGTGTCGCACTGCTTAATTGTCCCCGCCGAACAAAGTTCGGGAGGGGACTAATAAAATGGCTCCGTCCCTATGTCCGTCCGTATGTTCCGTCCGTATGTATGTCGTGATAAAATTTAACCCTGGACATTTGGCATATCTTTTTTTCTGTATGAGCTTAAGTAGCCCACCTTTGGTATATTGTAAGGGGTGCCCCCCTACTCAACATGTATTCATTCCCCCAGGGTCCTCGCCCCTGGGTCTGTGTCAGGGGTAATGGGGAAAAAGTCAAGGTAAAAAGGTCATAATTGCACAGAAAATGTCAACATTGTGTTCAATTTATCTCTAGTGTTCTGTAATGGCTACAATGATGTAACTGGTGGAAAGAATCAGGTTGATGAGTTCTCAACCTATTAGATTTTGGGTGTAAAATATCTATTAACGAATCTAATGGCATAATTATGCATTTTTCCCCGCAAGGCTTGTGGTACAAGTTTTCTGGAGTTCCTGTAAGGCCGTAATATAATGTAAACTTTGTGGAATGAAGCGGCTGAGGAGTTCTCAACCTGATTAGACAAGATAGCTCAATCATTTAAGCGCTCTCGACTCCGTGTATTCTCAGCCATGCGTATAGCCTGCGTTCGAACCCTTTGAGATTCAGCTATCTTGTAATTTCCCCGGACATGAAATTAACCGCTTAGTTGTCTCGATTTACCCATGCGATATTTGGGACGCTGAATCCCGGCGCGATGGTTATCTCGAGGTATGTTTGCTGATAAGGGAAAGCCGCTGATCCCGACGCTGCAGCCCTTGAAATGATCCTAATGGTTTATGGTATGGTTTGGGCCAAGTGATCAGCGACCATTTGTGAAAGCGCTTAGATGCCAATAGCATAAGTCGCTATATACATCTCTGCTATATATTAAATTCTTATTATATTATTAATTTTGGGCAATTTATTTTTTTTCAGTTCTGGTTGTTACAACGTGGTCATTTCTTGGGTTGCCAGCCTGTTTAGTTTCTGGAAATGTTTAAATAATATAAAAAAAATTCCCCCCAAAAATTGGGTTTTCGCCGCTTTCCATACCCCGTAGGTTCCCAATTTAAAATGTGGTCACCTGATTTTTGCAAAAATAGTGTTTCCAAATTGAGTAAATGCTCATATTTTAACTAAATTAGTGTTTTCAGGGATATTTTTTGCATGATGAATTTTAAGAATTTTCTTGAGTCATTTTGGCGAGTTATGATGGCCAACAATTAAGGGTGGGACTGGTGCAGTTTTTTGTTGTCACCTAGTGATCGGGATATTCGGCGGGGACATATTTTACGCATCGCGTAATCGGTTCGGCCTTGTTTCCTCTAAAAATAAAAGAGACGATTTACATGAGGTCAAACAGCTGTGAATGAATAGCAAGACCTGCCATTGGAAAAAAAGGTCAAACTGATACACTGTTTAAGAAGATAATTCATTTTGGGAGATAAACGTTTTGCGATCCTTTTTTGTTATGGGTACTTGTTGGGATGATATTTCCTGTCAACATTTTTCAGGTTGTCTTGACTAAGCATCCCAACAACTTGGGTCAAGTCTATTCACAGATGTACTGTGGCCTTGATATTTTGGTGATGCTTACAAGGAGTCGCACACTAATCTAAATTCTTCATGTCCATCCATGTGTCTTCATGTGTGTGTGGTGTATAAAGGTTCTGTGGTTGTACATACATGTATGTTTTTGGTTAATATTTTTAAAATTGCACATGCATAGACACCTTAAGGCACTATCAATGTGATTTGCTAACAATCGGAAAATTTTTTTTTCGAAAAAGCCTCAAAATCAGATTTTGCATGTTTGCAACAAGGATAGGTGTCCTAACATACCCTACAGTGTCAAGACCAACGCAAACTAATAAGGACAATATCGGTTATTTTAGTCATTACGTCCCCTTACAGACACTTTTTACTACACATAATTGAATGAGAGATTCATATCTTTGAATGTGTTCTTTTCTTCCTTTCGCTCAATTTTTCAGTTGGGAAAAATTACTTCCGAGAATTCTATTCTATCTACAAACTTATCCTTCACCTTTGAACTATTTCTGGAAATTTTCAATATTTTTGACTCTCTTGGGTAAATCACTTATAGTGCCCCTTTAAAACCACCACTTGTTGCCAAACAACATAGGATAGCAACTCCACAGACACCTGCATTTTCATGGAAGTTGACGGTCAACCAAGGTCAATGCATAGGGTTTTCAACTTGTACAGATTGAAAAAAGCTGAAAAGCGTAGTTGAAGATATTGCGAAAGCAGGTGACACTATTGGTTCAAAACGCTAGTCTAAGTTACCAGTCACTAAACTACCAAAGTGCTGCAATTGCTGATTTTGACATTGTGCAACTACAAATATGTCTATTTTTGTGTCGCCTGCCTTAAAGGTGCAACGAGAGATTTTCACATAACAGGTGTCCCTAAAAAATATGAAAATTCTGATTTTTGCACCAATGTAAAGCTTTTTATCAAAATTCCCCATGTGAAAGGGTTAAGCTGAAAATATTTCTTTGATCAACAAAAAGTGTGACAATTTCTAATTTCGTATAGGATCAAATTCGAATTCAGGATATGTTTTATATTGAAATTAAGCAAATAAAATCTCCTTTTGTTTTCATTTTCAACTCGTTAGTAAACCAAAGACAAGGTAAGAAATCTATCACCATAGAGGACTGCCAAACCGTGTGAAAACATTTTTTTCAATGGGAAGAATTTGGCCAACGAAGATGAGGTGAAACGAGTTTGGGGGTTTATTCCGTAGCTTTCACACGATGTGGCACTCCACACTCTCCTATTGGGGGTCGCATCTATATGAAATCAATACATATGACACAATAATGGGTGTCCCAAAATCTCTCGTTGCACCTTTAAGGCAGAAAGACACTAGGGATCACTTGTCCCTGTTGTTGTGTTGATGTCTGTTGGGTTGTTGATGGGCCTGTTGTTGTTTGATTCCTTTTTTTGGTGTGAAAAAGGGTTACCTTTGCCTGTAATAGCTCATACTTTGATGGATTTAAAGGTCCATGGACAGTTCGGCAAATCTCCAAAAAGAATTGGTTAAAAAAAAAAAAATGGTTTCATTCATAGTATGTATTGTATCAATGTAAAATCTGGCATGAAGTCAGTAATTGAGAAACCGTATTTTTGATAATCTTGGGCATAATATCATGTGTTTTTGGACAAGCTTTCAAAGGAAATTCCAAAATGAAGTGATTATGCGCGCTGGCAAGCGTGACCCAGAAGTGACGTCCGAGTAACAAATACGCGATACGCGTCATGATCGTCATCGTGGACTGAACCGTGCGCGTGGCCCAGTTTTCTTGCATACTACACAGTTGACTTCTTGTGATATGCGTCGTACGTGTTGTATCATATGCCAATAATTTTTTAGCTTCATGATTGAAGCTAATCTAATCGTACCGATTCGGCAGAGCGGGCGAAAAAATCTAGGCCTATCTCCGTTGCCCGTGATTGAGCATATAGTCCATGAGCCCCGACGGTTTAGTCAGCTCAAGAGGTACAAAAGGTTTGATGGCCTGATTGTGTTGGTAGATGACCAAGCTTCAATAAAATGTGTTGCTGCCGGGTCACACCTTGCATGTTAGTCAGGGGTCCCCCCCCACCCCAAAAGTAGGGGGGTAAAATATGCTCTTATTTAGCTGAAGAGGTCAAGGACAAAAGAGCTGGTTTTAATACCGAGTGGTACCTTGCACATCGTGATGGCAATGCTCAGCAATTTTTGCTTCATAGAACCCCAGACGGAGCCCAAAAGGGCCCCGCCCATTGGTTTATTCCACTGAAGAGGTACAAGTTAAATCCTTTGCATTGAACTATTACACATTGGGGTATACTAAAATACTAATGACAGTAACTTTGTCATGAATAGTGCCCCAAACAGTAGCCCTAAAGATAGGCCCTGTAGCCTAGGCACCTGTTAACTGATTTATCTAGCTGAAGAGGTACAATAGCAAACTTGTTGGATACTGCTCCAGCAAGACTCATTATATTGTCGCACAATAAACAGCAACGTCTGCCTGCATGGGGCCCCAGACAGTAGCTCCATTGTGCCCGCCCCTATGGTTTATTCATCTGTCTGAGGTACAAGGTAAATCCTTTTAGGATTTTTGAACTATACACATTGGGGTATACTAAAATCCCTAACGACAGTAACTTTGTCCTGCATAGGGCCCCAAACAGTAGCCCTAAGATAGGCCCTGTAGCCTAGTCACCTGTTAAATGATTTATCTAGCTGAAAAGGTACATAGACAAAACTTGTTAGGATACTACTTCCAGCAAGACTCATTATATTGCTGCAGCAATAACAGCAACGTCGGCCTGCTGGCCCCAGACATATCCCCAATGGGCCCTGCCCATTTGGTATTATTTAGCTGATGAGGTACAAGGGTAAATCCTTTTGGATTTGAACTATTCCACATTGGGGATCTAAAATACTAATGACCGTAACTTTGTCCTGCATAGGGCCCCAAACAGCCCTAAAAATAGGCCCTGTAGCCTAGGCACCTTTTTAAATGATTTATCTAGCTGAAAAGGTACATAGCAAAAATTGTTGGATCTGCTCCCAGCAAGACTGATTACATTACTGTAGCAATAACAGCAATATTTTGAATATGGGGCCCCAGACAGTAGCTCCAATGTGCCCCTAGCCCCTATGGTTATTTCAGCTGAAAGGTAAAACGTTAATCCTTCATCATCTGCAGAATTACCGTAAGATTTACCAAAATATTAATCCCTAACTTAATTCTGCACGGGTCCAGAAAGTCGCCCCAAAGATGTCATAGCAGCCCCACTCATGTGCTCGCAATTCATTGGTATGTCAAAATTAGCACATGGAAAATTTGGTTGGATATTACTCCTGTGAAGATTTAAAAGGCCATTTTAACAGCAATACCGGTTTTGTCTGAAAGATAGATTGGCATACAGCATGGTGAAACCCCAGCCAACCAGTTAGGTAGACGGGTGGAGATTATACCTGCAATCCTTTCGCAGCATAATCCCAGATCTATTGGTGAATATTGTTACTGGAAAGGCTGCAACTCGGACAACAAGTAGACGTTGGGAACACTGCAGAGAGGAGGAAAATTGAAGACAAGATAATACACATGATGTTATTGCAGATGAATGCTGACTAGTGCAGAGAATAAGTGTAGGTTCAGAATTTTTTGCTGCTTCAAACATAAAAGAGGAAAACCATCAAGAGAAAAGAAAGCGCTGGGGCAGCCGAAGGCGTCTGTGATGCATTTGGATACCTCTCTCAATACTGGTATTGATTTACATCATTGCTGTCTTTCCCTATAACACATGTTCCACTCTCTATTGCCCATGCTGAACGGTACCCCGTGAAGACAGAAAAAGCAGCCTAACTAGATACTGTAATCAAATATCCAATGTGAAGAAAGGCCAATTTCTATATCGAGCCACCAGCTGTTTGATAGAGGGTGTGTCTTGGATGAAATTTCTGCCACGTCACAGTACAATCGACCTCTGGCAACATAATTACTGACATCATGATAAAGGTATGCTTCAGCCAGAAGTGTTAGATAAATACATTCCCCATCAATCAATGATCTTGAAAGAATAATAGAGTTGTTGTTTTTTGGAATGAGGTAACATGTTTCTTCAAATACAGGGGGCAGAACAGCAACACTAGAAGAGGAAAGGTACTGATCTACTTGGCAATGGGCATTTAAGGAAGCCTTTGCACAGTTCCTACTACAGGAGATACAGAAAGAGCAATATGCTTGACGTCGGGAGCAAGACTGTATATGTATCCCATGGTGGTGTCTCCAGCTGAATGTGAACCGGATGTGTGTGCTCAGCGGTGAAAACCACCAGATTACCAGGGTTCCATGAGGAGGCTAACACACTCATAGCATTTCATGCCCACAAAATTGGTGGGAACATAATGGTCAGATCTCGGATACTGATGTTGTCGCTCTTCTGGTAGGATTTATCTAGTCCCCAAACTGCCATCCGCATCGGATGATTTTTCACTGTTGATTTCGGTTCAGAAAACAAGATGAAGTTCCCCATAAATTTAATCAACATCTCACTTGAGCTTGAAAGAAAGCAGACAGTTTTGAGTGAAGCTCTCATTGGTTTTCCATGGCCTGACTGGCTGCGACACAACTCTGGCATTCTAAGAAGGCAAGTCTATCCCTTTCATCATCTAGAGAAAGACTGTGATTATGTTGAGTCACTGAAGTCCTTTATCACCTATGCTGTTAATAAACCTGCAGTACTGCATGTGTTTTGGCAGGATCGATGGATTCAAGGCATTGAACAACATAAATGAAGCCAGGTACCAGTCTTTCACCAGTGACTAAAGGAAAACAACAAGTGGTACCGTAAAGGAAGATAAATTGTTCATCCTTACCACCATGTGAGAAAGTCCTGGATCAGCATTAAATTATGAGCAAACTTTATTGCTATGATGTGGAGACAGGCACATACTGAATCAACCACCAAGATCTGCACCCACTGAATTATGGATGGATTGCAAATGATGACGGATTGTATGTGCCGCATTGGGTTGAAGGAGCAGCTCGATCCGATACATTAACCCGTGAAGAATCGAGCCAGTACATGACTGAAGTGTATTTCCAGCTGCCATAGATCTCTTCTCCAGGCCTGGAAGGACTCGGACTTGTCATCGGTTTGAAGAAACTATGTCCTTGCCCAAGATCTCAAGAACCACCTGTCATCACAATCGACAATTACACGTTTGAGGTTGTTCAGGACTTCACCTACCAAGTCCACCACCCAGTGCAGTCTGTCTCGCGCTCATAAATCGGCAAACGCATTGGGAAAGCTGCACTACTCTGCCCTGCTTATCACGCGTGGTGGGAAAATCCCAAGCTGTCCATTAAGACACAGGCAGCAGTTTACAACGCCTGCATTATCAGCACATTACTGTATTGTAGTGAGACATGGACGACATACTCTAGGCATGAAGAAACTCAACAGCTTCCATCTGCCGCTTATTAGAGCATTCTGGGTGTCACTTCGAAGGACATGGTGCCCAATTCAGAGCTCCTGGCTCCAATTGGACTCCCCACCATCATATACATTTCTCAGACAACGCATACGCCCGATCTGGGCATGTACTTCGAATGAGGATGGCCGTTCTCCCGAAAGATCTCATGTATGCTGATCTTACATCTGGCAAGAGGAAAGTTGGTCGCCCCATGCTCCGCTACAAGGATATGTGTAAGCGTGATATGTGTACCGCTGAACATCGACATTGGGTGCTGGAGAAAACTTGGCTGACAATCGCACCTTTGGCGAGAACAGTGAAGCAACACTTTGAGCTTGGAGAACAACAGATCATCAGCCATTTTGAGAAGCAGCGAGCTAAAAGAAAGCTGCACAGATCCGTGGATAGTCAAGCTGTGACATTCCATATATGTAGCACCTGGTGGCCGAGACTGCCACTCTAGGATTGGCCTCTTCAGCCACAGTCGTCGCTGTTCACCTAACCTGTGACTCAATGTGGGCGCTTATCCATAGTCCACTTGCGACTGATGGAGCATGTGATGATGGCATGTACTGTGACAATACCTAATGTCAGAGCATCGCATTTCTTCAGATGTCAGTGACTTAAAAGCACATTATTTTTCTGTACAGTCATACTTTTGTACCTATGACATCTAGTAACAATCATGTTATCATCCCATGTGCTATGAGGAGTAAAGTTTGTTATCAAAGTTAGACATAGAAAATTACACAAAATTGACTGTGTTAGGTACATTAGTTTAGTTACATGTTATGAATGCTACTATATGTTATCATTTATCAAGTATAATTAAACAAAATGATATATTATTTCAGCAAGTGATGATGCAACTGCATTTAAATCACTATACCTGATAAATCTTGTGATATAGATCAATGTTGAGCACTTTGAAATAAAACGTGAACTGCTGCAAAGAGGAGACTACTTTGAAGTAATCCAGGCCAGTATAAATTATCTGGTTTTAGGTCAATTGAAAGATACATTTCTGGCTACGCAAAGTATTTGGTGAATTATATTAAGTTACACCTATCGCGGCAAATTCAGGTAAGACATGCACAATCCACTTAAAAGGTAATTAATACTGTATTTCTTACAATGAAAACAAATAACATTGTCATCATGTCTCAATAAATCATAAATTTTGACTGTTATAATGGTTGTTTCTGTTTCCGTCTACTGTGGTCTGTCTACTGGTGGCACAATATGGAGGGGTCATTTGGGGCTACTGTCTGGGCACCAGTGCAGAATGAAGTTGTCGTTGTCATTGTTTTGGTATACCTCGATGTGTAATTGTATCTGATGAAAGAGTCACCCTTAATACCTCTTTGTCGGTAACACCATATAGGGAGGGCCCATGGGAGCTACTGTCTGGGGCCCCATGCAGGCAGATGTTGCTGTTATTGCTGCCAGCAATTATGAAGTCTTGCTGGCAGCATATCCAACACTTTTGGGCGTAATGTACCTCTTCAGCTATTAATCATTAACATGTGGCCTAGCTACAGGGCCTATCTTTAGGGCTACTGTTTGGGCGCCTGTGCAGGACAAAGTTACTGCATTAGTATTTTAGTATACCCCAATGTGTATAGGTCAAATGCAAAAGGATTTACCCTTGTACCTCTTCAGCTGAATATACAATAGGGGCGGGGCCCATTGGGGCTACTGTCTGGGGCCCCATGCATCGCAGACGTTGCTGTATTGCTGCAGCAATATAAGAGTCTTGCTGGCAAGCAGTATCGCAAAAGTTTTGTCTATGTACCTCTTCAGCTAGATAAATCAGTTAACAGATGCCTAGGCTACAGGGCCTATCTTTAGGACTACTGTTTGGGGCCCTATTCAGGACAAAGTTACTGTCATTGGTATTTTAGTATACCCCAATGTGTAATAGTTCAAATGCAAAAGGATTTACCCTTTACCTCGTCAGCTGAATAACACCAAATGGGCGGGGCCCTTTTGGGCTACTGTCTGGGCCCTAGCAGCAAAATTGCTGGCATGCCATCACGATGCAAGGTAACCTCTGGTATAAAACCCAGCTACTTTTGTCCTTGTACCTCTTCAGCTAAATAAAAGCATCTTTTACCCCCCTATTTTGTGACACCCGACTTACATGCCAAGGTGTGCCCCGGCAGCAAACCACATTTTATTTTACCCTTTGGTCATCCTACCAACACATCAGGCCCATCAAAGCTTTTGTACTCTTGAGCTGAATAAACCTTTGGGGCTCCTGGACTATATGTGGTTCAAATTGGTCGTGTGAAAGTGGGGGATGTGCTCTTCAAGCTGAATGAGTTTCGTCAGCAAAATCGGCCTATAAGTGTGTTATTCCCTCCCGTTTGTTTTTGGTTTTTGGCGCATGTGTAACCCCGTACCCAATATATCAGAGTCATCTCCACTTTATGTGTGTTTGTTGTAATAGCGAACGGCGGCCGTCGAAAGCGCGATTTTTTAATACCGAAACCTAGATAAAATATACACTCAATAACACGGCAAAATCAGAATCGGGCCTGATTGCCTGTGTATGTGTGTGATACTTTACGTACAATTTCCTGCGTTCAAGGATGTATTCGCATCGTCCGTATTAATTGCCGCAGGTGTTTTGTAAAAAATATGTCCAATAAATATTCATATAGAGGGTGTATACCAAGTTGTGTTTAGGGGAGCTAGTTTGATGTTAATAAGTTGGAGTCGGCAATATGAAGGTTTATATTATTTCGGGGTTGGTGCCTATTTTTGTGATTAATGTTAGTTGTAATGGTTTTTATTATTTTATTAATAGATTTAGTTTGTTATGCATATGTTTATTTTATTTGTGAAAGTGTTTTTGGGCTCATTTTATTCGGGGGGAGTTTTGTGGCGATTTGTCTTCTTGTTTTGTAATGGTGTGTTCTCCTCAGGGCTTTTAGCATGCCGCACGTCACATGATCCCTGTGCATGATCGCACCTCTTTTCAACATCCTCGAGTTTTTGTAAGGGTCGGGTTACGAATGTGAAGACTATACCATTAATTTCAACGGGACATGGATGGGATTGCCTGGTCCCAGGGCGATTTGCGTTTGTCAAGAGTTTCTTTTTGGACTTGTGTATCTATTTTGTGTCAGTTTTTTTTTCTTGTACGGCTTATTGTTTAACCGTTACTTTTAGTTTTTTTTTGAAGTTTATACAATGACTTTTAGTTGTCATTTTATTTGTATGATGTGTTCGAAGTAATCGACCATCGGGAGTTGCCATGCGAACATGCCGCTCTTCGACGGTTCCGTTGTTGTCATGCCACCACTGGCGACCTTCTGCAACCTGAGGTACCGCAGTTGAATAGCATAAAGGACCCTGACTGCGATGCCTCAAGGTCCAGTGTTGTTGTTATGAAAATTGACCTCGCCCGGCAGCAACCATTGTCTCAAGGTGTTTTTTTTTGTGTTGGTGGCATAAGAGAGTTGAAATGTGTAGGATAATAATACATAATCGCTGCTCAATTGAGTTTTCAAAGACTTATTTTGTCAAAAGTCATACTCGTACTCCTTGATTAACATCGTGATGCTTTTTTTTAATGTCACTTGCTCCAGTTTTTTTTTTTAAATTGTTTTGAGTTAACCCCGTATGTAGTTTTTTTATATTTTAACGCAACTTAAATGTTTAAGTACTAACATAGGTGGGAATCCAGGGAGGGGCGCGGCGCCTCCCGGTAATTGCGGCAAATCTTGCAATCAGCCCTGTTGGGCTAGTTTCAGCCTTCACCCCCGGTAATTTTTTTGACGTTTTTCAAATCTGGGGATCCGCCCCTGAACATGACATACAGATTTTTTGGTAATGGACGTACAAGAGGGGTGGAATCATTGTTAATTGACAACAGGAAGGCCACACCTTCCCTGTTCACCCAAATAGGCGTCGAATAAAACTTGTTTCCACGGATCGAGGTTTTAGCAATGTCGTTACTATAATTAACTTTATTTAAAAATTGTTTATTGAAATGAAATTATGATGTAGGGTTTGCAAATTAAAATTTTTTGTTCTTGTCCATCTTATAAAATGACAACCCATAGCCGTACACCCCTTTTATCTAATGTAGGTCATCTTTCAATACCTGCAGGTTTGCTAATTTGCAAATTAATCCCTCCCCCCCTTGTTTGCTACCCACCATAGATACATGAGTGCGTGATTTGATAAGTCGGTTACAATATCATGTAACCTCATTAATAAGAATCCCGTACGAAAAATCCGGGCGAGCCTCGGTCAATTTTAGTTTTAAATCCATAGCCTAAATATTGTCCTTCCATTCATCGGGTGTTGTCGTTGCGAGTATGGAAATACACCAAATTGTTCTCATTTTAATACTGAAAAGTTGATAACATCACACGACCTCATTGATAATAATCAATATGGGCTGCCCTTGGCGTTTACCTTTTACCGGCGAATGAGAAACCGTACGCTCATGTTTGGGCCACCTCCCCTTTTCCATTCTTAGGCACATGTTAATACAATAGGCAAACACTAAATTCTAATTACCCAAAACAGCCCCCGTGGCCCTTGGATGACACACGTAAGGCCATAGAACCAGGCTTTGGCAAAATTTGAAGTAGACTGCATACTGCAAGTCCGCTCAAATTTCATACTGTTTTTTCTATATAGTAGGAAACAGAAAATGCTTTTGTTTATAATTGCAGCATACATGTAGCCTACGGCTTCATAAAAATCACTACGCAACATGCGTAATATTAATCATCTGGCGTGCAATACTGGGGTGCAAGTAGCGCGTACCGCCCACCACTGCACAATACGCAAAATATTGGGCAACGCATCCAGCAAATATCGCCTGTTTATTGTTTTGAAGTCCGTTTTAAAGCCTATTATCAAGTCAAGAGCTTCTTTCGTGGCATAATAATAATACTATTGGATGACTTTTTCGTTTGATAACAAAATATCGCCCTCGCCAAGAAGATATCAGGCTCGTCTTCGACTCGTCCTGATATTTGTTCTAGGCTCGGGTGATATTTTCCCCTGTTATCAAACCTCAGCCACCCCATATTATATAAATATTCTCTTCTCAAAGCCATGGATGTTTGTAGGATTTCATAATTACGTCACCTGGGGATTCCCCGTTTTTTTACAAAGTGTAAGACAGTTTGCAGGTAGTCAATATTTTCCACCCGTAATTAGTAACGACAACAACTGAAAATGGCCCTTGTTTCATAGCCCCGTATGTAATTATCAGAGCCTTATGATAAGGTTAGAAATGGGCCAGGGTTAGCTCGCAAGTGGTCACAAAGCCCACCGCCTCCACAGTTTGGTAAATATTCGGAATGAGGGGGACGCAATTTGTACTAAGTTCCCACCGAGCTCTGATAAAGAAATGTGAACTAAGCGGAAATCTTTCACAAGCTGTTATGGACCATTAAGATTGTTAGCCTAAGATGAGGTGGAAATACGAACCGAGATTTATTAGTTGCATGCGATCTCCCCTATTTCCGTATAATGATGTTTCCGACAAAAATTCCCTGCATGACGTATTTAATCTTGTACATGAATCTCCTGCGTGACTATTAATCCTGTTATTGGAAAGTACGAAACCCAACTCAGTCTTTGTCTTAAACATCAACTGTCGAATGGGAAAATAAAACTTTAAAAGGCCTATAGGTCTACCTTGTGATTTGATTGTGAACTTTTTGCCATGATTTTCCTGTTTCTTTTTCTGACAACTACTATACATCAAACATGAGGACGGAATGTTTTTTTTACATAGCATTTTTTTCATCGAAGTCGATGTCCCAGAGACCGAAAATGTTTTCTTGAAGAAATGATGAACAACTAAAAAGGGGGGAAATGGAAAGTTCAGCATGCAGCATGACACCGCGAATGTTTTTAGTAACGCGCGCGGGGGCAATTAAATCATGATGGTTTTAAGGGAAAACATGAAGTGCTACATGAGTTTAAAGAACAGTCCCTATGAACAGTTTTGTAGACCCTAAAGCCTCCATGTTCACGAGTCCTGTTGTGTCCTGTGCGTCTGTAGTACAAAGTGAAACCCCAAAACACTTGCGCGCTTGCAGACTGCCACTAGTAACGGATTTTTTCGTATTTCGTACGGGAAATGATGCGAAATACGGACGTACGTGTTCCCCGCAAAACATACGAACTAGTCGGCATTACTAAAATAAAAAGAAAGTGTATAAAGAGAAGAAAATAGTAAATACAGACATTAAAGTTAAGGAAAGAGGGCAATCTTTCCAAAATGAATAAAAGGACATGGATTTGAAAGATTTTCATTTTCTAACGTATTTAACATAGTTTCCGACCTGTTTTTCTTCTTTTCTCCCGACTTTCGGATTGGTTCACCTTCATCAATATTTTGATTTAACTAGAACTGCTGGATGCAAAATGTCCTCTGAAAGCTTATTTTGATTAACTAGTTAACTGCAAAGGTAGAGACCCTACAAACACTTATTGCTTATATTATATAGTTTTGTTTTTAAAGTTTTTGTCAACTTTTTGAAAGTTTAACTGATTATATTCAACAAAAAAAAAAATACTCCATATGGACTTAGTTCCCTGACTGACATGTTCCTTAAATGGGGCTGTAGGACGACGGAGCGCCTGTTCCCATTTTTTCTGGAAAAGCTGTATTTTAAAGAGCTCTATCTCACTATGCAGTTCATTTGTACATATGTAGCTTAGTTTTCAAGTATATGACCTTTAAAGTTAGACTTTTTCATTTAAATTTTCATGTCATTAAAAAAAAAAAACATCTTTGTGCGCCAAATTGCCCTTTCACACTTGCACTACATTTCTAAATACCGGCCTAAGTGAACTTTAGGCCACAAATTGACAAATTCGCAAGCATATTGATTTTTGGGTCCCAATCTGATGTTGTTCTATGGAATACTGAAAGTGTGTATTCCAAAGTTGGCAGTCTTCCCCTGTTTCCATCTAGGCCTACATCAACACATTTTATGTCACTTTCATGTAATGGTCCTGTATGTTCATCCCCCCCCCCCCCCCCAAACCCCCCCCCCCCCCCCCACCGTTACCCTTCTCACGAGTGGGATTCAAAAGTCTTACAGAAGTCCTTAAGGTCATTTCCCAAAAATGGTCCCAGAAATACGAATTACCTACCTGGTAGATTCACATGTCAATGAATTTCCATGACACTTGCTCAATGGACCTTGGATAGTGGCCCACATGTTGTTGACTTGTGTGATCTTAAATGACTCACAATTATAAAATTATAAATTTCTTGGTATATATGCACATATGTCGATCGATTTTCAAGACACTTTTATACATTAAACGCCCTTGGGTATGTCCCACATGTTTATGACCTCATGTGACCTTGTGGAACCAGAATTATAACATTGCTTGGCGTATTCACATACGTCAAAAGAGCGATTTTTCCATACACTTAGTTGCCATTCCCTCTTGGGTAATGTCCCCATGTTGGTGATGTCCGTATGACCTTTTTTTACCTGGTGGACCTTAAAATGGTCCAGAAATTATAAATCGCTTGGTGTATCCCCATATGCCGATCGTTTCTAGCAACTTAGATACAATGGCCCTTGCATAGTGTCCCGCATGTGGGTGATCATATGCACCTTTTTGACTCGTGTGACCTTAAAATGGTCAAATTTTTAAGATTTTTTAGTTTTTTTGAAAATGTATAAATTTGGCCATATTTGACTTTTGACCTTGTGGTGACCTTAAAATGGTCAGAATTGTAACACTGCCTTGGTGCTATATCCACTATGTCAATCGATTTTCATTACAATTTAATACATGGGCCTGGAGTATCCCTCATGTTCTTGACCTCACTGTGACCTTGACACTTGCTGTTTGGAAAGGATTGTGCAATGAAACTCGGTGTATGGGGGTCAAACATCATGCCCGACAAAATTTTTGAAGGTCATTTCAAGGACAATGTGGTGTCATCCAAGTCAAATAATCACTACCAATAGTTGTATGGTCAAGACTTGGTGTAGTAAAACATTGGTTCTGAAAATTTTGAAGGTCGCAACACCATGTTAATAAGCCCCAACAGGCCGACATAGTGGGTTCAAGACAGCCTTGTTTAAACAGTTCCGACGAGAAAAGTTTTACTTGCATAATTAGTGAATTTGAAACCTTGGAATTACCCCGCATGACCTTCACATTTTTTTGGCACTGAATGCTACCCAGCCAGCACCACTAATTTTTCCCACATCCCTACCACCTACTTCTGCTTTGACCTTGAATGCCAACAGACCTTGAATACCGTCAAATTTTTCCACACTGAATGTTGACCACACCCACCAAGTTTCCATCATCCTACCAGCAATTGACAGGGCTAGAGTAATTTTATCCCATTGGAGCTTGAAGGACCCCGCATGACCTTGAATGAACCTTCCAAATTTTTTTCAGGCACTGAATGTTCAAACCACAATCACCACAATTTCCATCACATCCTACCACACATTTGACAAGGGTTGATAGCAGTAGTAGCCCATTTGACCTTGATTGACCCCACAATGACCTTCAAATGACCTTCAAATTTTTTCGGCACTGAATGTTTGACCACAACCCCCCAAGTTTATCATCCCATCCGACAAAATGCCCCAACAAGGCTTATAGCCCTTTCATCCCCTTTTGACCACATTTGACCTTTGACCCTGGCCCACAGGCCCCACCTCGAACTCACCCACCATCTACTTGGTTGACATCTATTGTGCAAATATGGACAACCAGACTTGGTTTTAGATCGAAAAGATATCATCTACAAGCTTATAACTATATAATCCTATTCTTTGACCAATTTTACTCTATTTTTGACCATATTTGACCTTTGCCCTATGTCACCATGACCCACTTTACAATCCAGCCCATGCCCACATGAGATGCATCTAAGTTGCAAAGAGGGACACCCACACTTGCATTGATCCACGAGATATGTGCGTGGGACACACCCGCACATCACACACGGACGGCTAGCAATTCTATAGTCCCCCTGTGCCAACCAAGTTGACAGGGGACCATTTAGTGTCAGCAATAAAACTTGGAGATTAGGGTTGATTGTTTGCCATAAAACTACTACATGACACGTCCTTAGAAGGTCTTCAAAGTCAAAGGTCAAATAGGGTAAACATCAGGATTAGCCCATGAAGAACACTCTTTATAAAAATGAGAACAAAGGTTACATACCACTACAGGTCCATATGCAATTACAGTTAAAAAAAACAACCAGATCTTTAAATGACCTTCCTCCAGCCCGGAGCCCCAACACTTAATTGCTAGAATCACAAGACTTGATCACAAAAACATCTAACCAAAAACCAAAAGCACAAACAACAACCAACCGTCTCTACTCAAACTCTACCACACTTTTCTTATGAAGCTCAGCACCCTTGGTGCTCTTGTTCTTGATTTGATGCCTTAAATTTACGATTATATTGACTTGTAGTGTCGACGGCTGCACCCCGGGTGACGGTACCGACAAGGAGAATCAGAACAGAATAGCTTTATTCAAGTTTCCAGAGAAGAAACCGACAAGGAGAGATATCTGGAGAGTGCGGTGCGGTTAGCCCACGTGTGGCCTTTGTTTACAACTGTTCCTCTGACGTCATTAAACGGGTCAAATCCAACTCCAGCATTTTGATACGCATGCCGAAAAAGAGGGAGAAGGCCCTGTCAGTTTGGGTATGATTTATATTTGAAATTTAACCACTTTCCCGTTGTTCACTTTTAAAAATCTGTGTTGCGATATGATCAGGATACTGTTTGAGGTACCGAATGTAAGAAATTAAGAATGTCTACTCAGCCATGTCATGGACCTTTTAAACACACTTGAGTCATAGATGCAAAATGGGATCCAAGGTAACTAATGAGAATTCTACAGACTTATCCTTCACTTTTAAGCTATTTCCTGCACAAATTTCAAATCTTTTGGGACTCTAGAATGGATCACTGGTAGTGTCTTTAAGGGTAGTGTCAACCCTGGTGCTTTTGTTTAAATGAAATTTCTGATTTGCACAACCATTTTAAACATTCAAACTGTGTGTTCTATAGTTACCAACAAAGGTTATCCAACGCAGACAATCCTGAGCTGTATTTTTTCCGATTTAAAACAGCTATTTGACAATTTAAAGTCACAAAAACCGCTGGTTTAAACGGCGGGCTTGAATTTGAGCACATTTCACGCTGTCAGGCGCAAGGGGCACCATCGGTCGCACGGTGAATTTTTGCTGTGTACTGAAGAGCGTGCGGTGTTTTAATGTACATGTACTTTTGCGTGAACGCATCTTGGAAAAACGAAAAATAATATTTGAAAATGTAAACAAAGCGCTAATTTAGACCAGATGAAATTTCAATTTCTTCTAGTTTCCGGAGTTAGAGACAAAATATAAATAAATTCAATAGTGCATAAAGATGTATTTTCATCACTTGCACAACATACTCAATTTTGAAGTTCAAAGATAAAGTTATTTGAGAAAGAGACAGCTTGAAATGGCGTGAAAAGTCACTTTTTTACTAAAACATGTATTTTCTCAATGTTCAATTTCGCAAAATTTGGCAAATTTTCAGACAAGATAACTCCAAAAATACCGAAGTGAAAGGTAAGGTTTTAACTTTCCTACGATAGCAATCGGTCTTCTCTAGGGACGGTTTTCTCAATTTTTCATTTTTCGATTTCTAACTAAAGATATTCTCCAATATATACTCAAATTTTGGAAAAGAAAAGTAAAAATCACACTTTTTTGACATTTTTCCTTAAATTTCGAAAAGTAAGCTCTATATTTTAAAAAAATGAACAAAACTGTCCCTAGACAAATTTGTCTTGTTTCTAAAAAAAACATAAGAAATCATGAAAATTATAATTGTTTTTGTTATGCTGTCTGAAAATTTTTTGGGGCAAAATCGGTGTTTTTTAGGGGATTTTTCCTCTTCTCAAAATACGGAAGTTTTACATTAATCTGGTGCCATCATCGGGTTCATCGTCCAATTTTCTTTCTAGAAATGTATACTTTTACATACAATATAAAAATATTTGCAAAGTTACAAACCAAATAGATACTCGGAAACTCAAGGTTCACACTGCCCTTAAGTCTATAATAGCCCACACAGTGAAGCCTGCTAGTAGAGTTAAGATCCCCAGCCCTCCCTGCAAAGTGGTACTCATGCAGAGTATTCACCATTATAAAAAAAGAAATTTCTTTTAAAAATTTTAAAAGAGAAAGTATTGCAATAAGATAGTGTGAAATGCCTGTGTAGAATGTGTGACAGATCAATGATGTGATTAAAATCCAACCAGCGGGTGGTTTCCTTAGCTGCAATCTTGATATACCGTGACTGTTGATCTAGTAATATGGCACAAACACAACCTAACAGAAGTCAAAATGCTTCCTTGACACTGTTCCTGTGTTTTGTTGTCATGCAGATAGCATGTACATTTACTTGAGTGTCCACTGTCATCACATGACCACCACCACTGCAACTTTACCCACACTACTTCAGTACTTCACAAACACCCCTGTTAAAGGCACTATCAGTGATTTGCTCGACCAGAAAATCTAAAAATCATCAAAAATCCGATGTTGCATGTTCGTAACAAGTTGAAGTATCCTAACATACCCCACAAGTTATAGGACCAAAAGCAACCTAATAAGGACAAAATCAGATATTTTAGTCTCATTGCCCGTACAGACACTTACTTCATCACATAATTGAATGGAGATTCATATCTTTGGACACTGCTGTTTTCTTCCTTTTCTATCAATATTTCGCTTGGAAAATTAATTTATGAGAATTCTATAGATTTATTCTTCACTTTTAGCGATTCCTGCAAAATTAATAATATTTTGACTCTTTCGGATAGATCACTGATAGTGTCTTAAATACCAACACAATATCAACAACACTACTCAGACTTGCGGATCACATTCTCAAACCCCAACCAATCAACAGTGAGCTGGCTTCACCATTTACAAGACATTTAGCTGCTGCCTCATATGCAAGAAGAAGAACAACACTACTACTTCCAAATAACTCTTACTACTGACCACCACCTGTTTGACCCCATGCAAATTGTCTTTTATTTTTAGAGCAATTTCAAGCAGTGGCGACACAATTTTGACAACTGAAAAGTAGGGACAGAGCTATTACCTCCTGCAAGAATCAGAAAAAAAAATCCATTGCCAGAATCTTGCCATAGAGGCCTACAAAGGTCAGGATAAATGTTATAGCGCCCTCTATATGTCAATTCCCCATAGAGAGGCGTGTTGAAATAGATTTTGTTTTATTCTGGTGTTGTCTTACTTAATAAATGACTTTCAAACAGCTGTGACCAATACCACAACTACTGCAGTACCAATATCGCTACTAAAGGTCTGTTCATAATTGAGGGCTTTACCGCATTTGTGTTATAGTGAATTGTGGTGTCAGAATTGCAGTCTCTGCCCAGAATTCTGCATTGCGGTACTGCATTGAAGTTAAATTAAACTGGATTTGCAGTGGGGTGAATTGTGGTTGAAAGTTATTGATATATATTGGAAACACAGCTCAATGCAACATAGCTGTGGTTAAGTATGACCAGGCCTTTATACGTGTATCACTCTACAGCACCACCAACACAACCAACACTACACCACCACCACCACTACGAACAACACCACCAACAACATTGGCATCATGAAATGCCACCAAAATCAGCACTATACCATGCACCACCTGCCACCTATATCATACTAGTTCTACCATATAAACACCAGTACTACTACCACTTAGAACACTACATACATGTAACTACCACCACCATTGCTGGGGGCACCATTAGTCAAATATGGACATGGTACATGTATGGTATATCCACAATAATTCCCACATTTTACAAATGGGAGCCATGCATGGTGGGTACAGCCATTCCGGTTCACCTCTGCAATCAGAAATTTCCTGATAAAATGCTAAATTATGTAATATGACACTACCTTGAAATTGTGGATTTTTATTTTGGTCATTTCCTGTAAATAACTAGACCTAGACTTAATACCGTATTGTTCCTAATAAGCGCCCCGGGGGCGGTGCATTTTTCAAAAGAGGGGGCATTTATTACAGTCAAAAATAGAAAGTCAAAAATCCCCACAAAAATCACCTTACACAGTTCATAAAAGATTACTTTAGATGTTGTTGAAACCATGAACAGCACTTTGTACTTTGTAGAAAGCATTGATGACAACAGCGATTATGATACGGATTACGACAGTCCTGGCCATTAAATCATGCGATAGGTAAGTCATTTCCTTGAATTTTTTATCCAAAAATCATAGGGACGTTTATTAGAGCAGGGGCGTTATTAGGAACAACACGGTAATTCTTTGAAGTAGCTTGTTCTCTGAACCATGTGCATATATACTTTGATCCAATTTTCCATTGTTTAAGAAAGTAAAAACATTTTATTATGTTCTTATCACTTCCTGATACACCTACAAGTAGATCTAGAAACAACCCTGCAGAACTATTATAATAATATATTGTCATTATTAGAGTACGTCATAGCTCAGTTTCATATATTACCATGCCCATCTAAAGTGAGAGGACGCTGTCAGTGCTGTCACCATCCCATACAACATTGCTGCATTCCCATATTAACACCATTGTCAACAAAAAAATCTGTGAAAGCATTATCTCCAAAAAAGTCACCAGAAATTCAGATTTTTACATTTTTGTAACCAGTATTAATGTAGCTTACAAGTGGTATACAAAAGCAACCTACTATAATACTAGGTTAAAACTGGATATTAGAGGCCTTTTCCCCCCTTATTTTCGTTGCTTTAAAGTCCAGGTATTAGCTAATTTGTTTCTTTAGAATCGGCAATGTGTGTGGTCACATGACTATGTCAAAGTGCAATATCTGAATGGGTGTATTATGGGATTGTCGACGAACATACTCTGCTCTGAAGTCAAGGGTAATATAATGGGGAATGTGTTTTCTATTTGTGGGTCAAATGTACATGGTGTACATTACAACATTTTTGATCATATTCCCAGGAAATTTTGCATTTTTTACAGCCCTGGCATATTGAGTAGTTTAGGAGTGGGCATGTTTTCTTTTGAGACTGGAATTTTTAAAAAAAATGTTGAAATTTACATTTTGTGCATATTTTTCTTGGTAAATTAAAGTTTGATATTTAATTTGTAGCGCTGTCAACTACAAGATTTCATGAAAATATTACTGGCCACAAAATATGTGAACATTATTGGACTGCAAAAATATGGTTCTGTACTGTATGCAATCGGGGATTTTTTTGTGATTGCAAATTCACAACAGCAGTAACTGACGTCGACTAAACTGAAGTAAATCAAAGTTTTAATAAATGACTTCTTGGCAAATGGGAAACATTTAGACAACAACAAAGAGAGAAAGAGAATATCATATTTTGAACTGTGATTATGGTACTACTCGTAGCATAATGGATCGGAATTCTCGTAGAAGCTGGCTTTATTCAGGTCGGCCTAGCAGTTTGGGTAAGTGTGTAAGCCTATATATCTGTGATTAAGGAAGTAGATTTCCCGGAACAACTGAAACTAGCCAACCTAATGCGTGTGAATTTTATATTAAATTATTTTAATGGATGTTTTCACAATCAACTTTCACTTGGTTTCATTTTGTTTAATGGCTTTTAATTGTCCAATTATTTCTTGTGTCTCTTTCAAAATTGCAAAATATTTAGAAATACATGATTTTAGTCCTCTGTTTGGTTTGACTCAAGTTTTGCCAAAATAATGTATGGCATGGCCAAAAAAAGTCCTGCAGATTCATGTATGTGCTTAAAATGGCTTCAAGTTACTCACGTCAGAGCAATATTTAGTGGTCGCAACATTAACCCTAACACATCCGACCAGCAAAAACCAGCAATCAAGTTATGGTTGCCGAATTCTGCTGGTCGGACGTCATGAGATAGTTTTACCACTGCTGTGAGTTGCCACTGGGACATTTTCCCTGCAGGACACCTATTGCCACATGCATTACCACTGGGATGCTTTCCCCGCAGGAGACGGCCGAAAACCAACTGCTGCGAGTTGCAGTGGGACGTCTGTGACTTTAGACTTACCAAGATGCCATCTTTGATGTTTCCTACTGTGCACTCTTTTCCCAAAGTACTTCCGGGACCAGGTTCTTCCCGAATATCGAGTGTACGGTGGACCTTCAGAATTTGGCAGATGGGCCATTCTCCGTTAAAGTGTTCAAGTTTGGTCTCCAAAATGACAAAATATCAAGGAATTCCTGAAGATTATTGAAAATTGTAAACTTTAATATTCTCAGAACACGGTACAATGCATGGGTGATCTTAAAAATATATCCGATTTTTAGTATATTGCCTAACATTAACACTTAAGTAACGTTCTGTCGTAACGTATCTGTCGGGCCTTTTTCTTAGTCGTGCTGTTCTTGATGAAAGTACGTGCTTCACCGACTTAGTCTCTACGTTATCAGGTATATTACCTTCATACTAAAGCATGGTTAGTATTCGCCTTTATGTATCACACCATATTGCAAGAGCGTAGCAGGAGGGAGGTAACGTATCTGTCGCGGTATGAACGTAACAATAGGGATTTCTTTCATTACTAGGGCTGGAAATTGTTACGTTGAAACCAGATTTTTATGCAAATATGTTATATAACATTGACATCTTCTCGATTTATCACATATTGGAACATAGGTATTCAGTTATTTTTAGCAATTTTGTATCCATTCGAATTATGGTAACGTATCTGTCTGCAATATTGACGACATGCTCTCAGAGAACTCAGAGAACTCTTCGAAACTTTAATAATCCAATATTATCATGATTTAAACTACAATTAAGTGCATAATTAAGGCTGATAAAAATGCAATGCAATCTGTGATATGAGCTCTTGTGTAACGAGCAGGGACACATTTTAAAGAACGTATTTGGGCTGGCGACATGGGGATAAGCAAGAAAGTATCAATCTTTAGCCTTATTGCTTGATACTTTCTCATCCGGTTACAACATCTAGTCCGGCTCATTTTGAAAACATAACTCCTAAGTATAATTTATATTCATAAACATTCATTCTTAAAGGCCAAAATAAGCTTAAACTGTGCATGACTGTGAGCGACACTAAAAACGACTTTTTGAACACTTTATCGGAGAATGGACCAGATGTGTCATGGTAAATTCTGAAACTCAGAAGTAAGGCGAACTAAAAAACATTGCTTTGCATTGCCACTGAGACGCTTTCCCTTGTCAGGAGATGGCCAAACACCAACTGCTGCGAGTTGCTGGTGGGACGTTTTCCCCTCAGGAGACCCATTGCAGCCTATTGCTGGGTCTTCAACACTGTCATGCCTTTTTTTCACTGGAGGGAAAACATCCCACCGGCAACCCAATGCACAAGTGCACCTATTTGCTGGTGGGACTTCAGGAGATACTTTTGTAGCGCCTTGCAATGCCAGTGGGATGTGTTGTCGGGAGTGACCCGTGATGTGTTAGGGTTAAAGTGCAATTTTATGATTTAATTGTTTGTTTATGACTCACTAGATATCCTCAAGAAAAGGTTATTTTCAAAATGTCAGTTGATTCTGATGGTGGCAATTTGATGTTATAAGTGCATGTTAGCAGTGGCGTAACAGGCGGGGGGGGGGGGGGGGGGGGGGGGGGGGGGGGGGGGTGGTAGTGCTAAATGCTAAATCAGCCGTTTTTAGCCCTCTGACCGGAAAAATTGGCCTTTTGACCTCCCTGAGAGTGGGCAGGCCCGATACGCCACTGCATGTTTGTATCGCACTACTCCATAGGCCACTGTGTTGTGATTTCTGTCTGTTTTAGACAGAAAATACAAAATTACAAATTCCTTGAATTTGCACGTAAGATACATACTATACTTCGGCCAACGGTTCAGCTGATATAAAAATCTCAATTTCTTTGAAGTAAATTGGGTTGACAAGGCTGTGGATCACAAAATGCCCCTTTAAATCATGTAAACATATTTCAATATGGGCAATAAAACTGCCCTAGTGAGGGGGAGAACACTTTTTCCCAAGACTTTGCACAAACAAAATGTTTTATTTGGTTTCTCATCATTTTAAGGGGAAATTTTGTGATCCACAGCCTCGTCCCCCAACTCAACCTAAAAACCCTGAGATTTTTATATCATTTGAACCATTGGCCTACATACAAGTATAATAGCTGGGATCTAACAGAAATTTGTAACACATCTCAAGTACAAAGGTTTGAGTGATTAAATATGTAGACTGCCTGACAGGACCCCTGAAATGCGATTCTTAAAGTGACAGGAGATTTTTTTGAGGATACGAATTTCTCTCAAATTGAATTTGATCAGTTGTAGACCACCCACCAAGCACGTTTCGAAGGTTTTATTGGACAAACAAGCATGAACGAATCTGCAAACAATTGTTTGACCTTGCCTGCTATCATAATCCTCCCTATAGAAAACCATTCTTTGTTTTACTAAATCATCATCTTATTACATAAGATGCCATATTCGGCTTATTTACTTCAGGCGTGATCTGAAGCTGTAAAGCTTGGGTCAAAAGTCAAATATAGCTGGTTTCAAATATGGTTTGAGTGTACCTTGAACTCCAATGAGGAAGTGGTGTGATTAGTCAGGGTTTCAAGTATAACTTGGAAGTTTTATGTCGTATTAAATGTATAAATAGTGGAGTTATATGGTAATTCTGACCATTGCCCATTACATGAGGCAAAATTGCAATTCAATTTCATCGTTTGTATAAACTAATAATTTCACAGTAAAATAATTAACTTGCAATTTTTTTACTTAACATCTTTAGTATGACTTTGAGCTTTTCTGGGGAAAATTCTTTTCAATACTTTCTCTTAATTAAATTTTGGTTTTGGGGCTTTTTCTGCTGAAAACACTTTTTTTTGGGGGGGGCTTTAATAGTGACTTATTATAAAGTCTAATTCAATAATGATTGATGACCCAAAGCAACATTTGACTCAGACATTCTGAGTTGCAAACTGAACCTCTTTTACACCAGAACTAAATTTGATGACAACCTGCTTGAAATCAAATGGCAACTTATACCTCTAGAGTGTAAATTAACTTTTATAGATTTGTGTGGGAATAATAAAAATTTCACTTGGCAAGTACATATCGATAGAAATTAGTAAATGTACTCTAATCCATGCAGTCAATCGAACTGTTACAAAAGAAAAATAAGAACTTCAAACGCCACAATCGGTCATTTTTTTTTTCAAATTTGATACATCAGATTTTGCGTCTGCAGCATGATCATGCCAACAAATTAAATTCCGCTGTTGCTCTCTGCATGAAAACAGACAGTAAAACGTTTCAAAACTGCCAATTCAAAAGCAGTATTTTTTTTGTGCACAATCAATAATGGTACTAACAGTAAATTTAACCTAACCCTATACAATGTACACTGCAATTCCAGAGGGTGTGTTGAGTTTTGAGTCCATCCTACAATGCACCATTTTTGGGAAATTTCACCTCAAAAAGGTCTTGTACAGTACAATATAGACACATTGCAAATGATGGGATTGGTTTAAAATACCCTCTGCTCCAATCCTTGGTCTAACCCAAATATCTTCTATAACCAAGACAGGTGGATTCTCCCAAAACTGCATAACTAGATTGAAAGTGCCCAAAAGTATTGTAATGAGCATGCGCACCTCATTTTCATAGTTTTGGGCACCACCCAACGAGGCAATCACATTGTCATATTTGGAAAGTCTTTTTGCAATTTTGTGAGACAAGCAAGTATTTTACATTCATTGCATTTAATGAGTGAAAACAACAACTGATGTCACATTGTTTCACTGACTCAAATATCTCTTTTCTTCTGCAAAATTAACAGGAGTCATTGTGAGACGTTTTGTTACTTAGGAATACAGGAATCTTTTAGAGGCTTGAATTGTTTTCTTACATCGATTGGCTTTCGCATAATTATTGGGGAAATGCAACACTGATAACACAACGTGTGACGCACAGATTTTTATGTGCGAGTGCATTACGCAGCAACAGTGACAATGTGAGGCTGGTTGCACAACAACAAGGAAGACGTGCTGGGTGTGAAAGAAATTGGTTGCGCGATCTTGAGTATTCAATAATACGCACAATTTGATTTTTTTTAATCCTATGCTCTAACCATAAATATTGTAACCCATAATCTCTAAATTCTAACCTTCGCACCAAACATTTATAAAATGCTGAATCAAACCTTAGGCCAAGAAAAAAACCCACAAGTTTGTCTCAGAAGACTACGCTCATTTTGTTTAAAATTGGTCTTTTAGCGCATTATTTTTTGTAAGGTTTTTGCTCACTTGAAATTTTTTCTTGAAAAATTTCAGAAAAAAATGAAAATTTGGCCACAAACGCCGAAAAAATGAAAAAAAAAGTGGATCAAAAATGCAATTTTTTTTTAAAATCCTGCATTTCGCATTAATAATTAGCATTTTTCTTAAAAAAAAAAAAAAAAAGCGCATTTCACATTTGCATATTTCACATTTCTTCAGAGACAAACATGATTTTTTTGGGGGCCTTATCCCTGGAACCTACACCAAATCCAATGCAGCATAGTTACATTATATCCTTCGCAGTACTCGGTATCGTGTGCTTTATTCTGTTGACTGAATAAAGCTGTAATGATAGTGTAGGTGCAAAGGGTATATAATTATAATATATAATATAATTATGCCCAGTGCAAAAACAAGTTGTTCAAACCCAGCAACCAACAAGTAAACAAACGCCCACATAAAACAAAACCGTAACCTATTGCCTGTACTGTACATGTATGCATTACGATTGCACTGAATTCTCCATCATTATGCCCCAATGAACTTTACCTGTTGTTCCCTGCAGGCCAATATAGCTGCTCAGTGATCAGAATTATTCATTTTTTCTCCAAATTGTCAAAATTATTTTTTTTTCTCCAAATTTTCAAAATAATTAAGCATTTTTATGACTATCTCTGGAGTCGGCATGAAAAATGCAAGAAGGAGTCCAAACTGGTCTTATTTTTTTTTAAATTGGAGATGGCTATCTTTTGGGAAGAAGTCATCTCAACACACTGTAAACAGAAAGTGTCCTTAGATGGAAAAAATCAGGCCAAATAAGGAATATAAAGGTTCTTTGTGTCTCAACTAATAGAAAAAGGACCCTGTTAGAAGGTATTCTTGGTACCCCTACCGAAGTCCGAATTAACCTAAGTCCGAAGAGATTAGCTTTTGGATTATCCCTACTTAAACCTACTTAGTTCGAATGAACAAAGGCCCGATACCAGGAGTTGATGTTGCGTTTTCTAAAAAAAAAAAAAAAAAAAAATAAATGTACTCTAATCCATGCAGTCAATCGAACTGTTACAAAAGAAAAATAAGAACTTCAATAGCCACAATCGGTCATTTTTTTTTTTTTTTTTCAAATTTGATACATCAGATTTTGCGTCTGCAGCATGATCATGCCAACAAATTAAATTCCGCTGTTGCTCTCTGCATGAAAACGACAGTAAAACGTTTCAAAACTGCCAATTCAAAAGCAGTATTTTTTTGTGCACAATCAATAATGGTACTAACAGTAAATTTAACCTAACCCTATACAATGTACACTGCAATTCCAGAGGGTGTGTTGAGTCCATCCTACAATGCACCAGTTTTGGGAAATTTCACCTCAAAAAGGTCTTGTGATCCCACAAAAATTGCATTCTTAACACAAAGCCCTTAATTTTTACACATATTTTAGCCACAAAACATTAATCAGGTACTTTTTAGCATGATCATGAAATGTCTTGTTGTTCTTTAAACTTCTTAAACACTTTTTATTCCTAATTACTGGCATGTGTTTTGTACAGTACAATATAGACACATTGCAAATGATGGGATTGGTTTAAAATACCCTCTGCTCAAATCCTTGGTCTAACCCAAATATCTTCTATAACCAAGACAGGTGGATTCTCCCAAAACTGCATAACTAGATTGAAAGTGCCCAAAAGTATTGTAATGAGCATGCGCACCTCATTTTCATAGTTTTGGGCACCACCCAACGAGGCAATCACATTGTCATAATTTGGAAAGTCTTTTTGCAATTTTGTGAGACAAGCAAGTATTTTACATTCATTGCATTTAATGAGTGAAAACAACAACTGATGTCACATTGTTTCACTGACTCAAATATCTCTTTTCTTCTGCAAAATTAACAGGAGTCATTGGGAGACGTTTTGTTACTTAGGAATACAGGAATCTTTTAGAGGCTTGAATTGTTTTCTTACATCGATTGGCTTTCGCATAATTATTTCAGAAAATCGGCTGATCAGACAATGGAACATTGGGGAAATGCAACACTGATAACACAACGTGTGACGCACAGATTTTTATGTGCGAGTGCATTACGCAGCAACAGTGACAATGTGAGGCTGGTTGCACAACAACAAGGAAGACGTGCTGGGTGTGAAAGAAATTGGTTGCGCGATCTTGAGTATTCAATAATACGCACAATTTGATTTTTTTTAATCCTATGCTCTAACCATAAATATTGTAACCCATAATCTCTAAATTCTAACCTTCGCACCAAACATTTATAAAATGCTGAATCAAACCTTAGGCCAAGAAAAAAACCCACAAGTTTGTCTCAGAAGACTACGCTCATTTTGTTTAAAATTGGTCTTTTAGCGCATTATTTTTTGTAAGGTTTTTGCTCAGAAAAAAAATGAAAATTTGGCCACAAACGCCGAAAAAATGAAAAAAAAAGTGGATCAAAAATGCAATTTTTTTTTAAAATCCTGCATTTCGCATTAATAATTAGCATTTTTCTTAAAAAACAAAACAAAAAAAAAGCGCATTTCACATTTGCATATTTCACATTTCTTCAGAGACAAACATGATTTTTTGGGGGGGCCTTATCCCTGGAACCTACACCAAATCCAATGCAGCATAATTACATTATACCCTTCGCAGTACTCGGTATCGTGTGCTTTATTCTGTTGACTGAATAAAGCTGTAATGATAGTGTAGGTGCAAAGGGTGTATAATTATAATATATAATTATGCCCAGTGCAAAAACAAGTTGTTCAACCCCAGCAACCAACAAGTAAACAAACGCCCACATAAAACAAAACCGTAACCTATTGCCTGTACTGTACATGTATGCATTACGATTGCACTGAATTCTCCATCATTATGCCCCAATGAACTTTACCTGTTGTTCCCTGCAGGCCAATATAGCTGCTCAGTGATCACAATTATTAATTTTTTCTCCAAATTGTCAAAATTATTTTTTTTTCTCCAAATTGTCAAAATAATTAAGCATTTTTATGACTATCTCTGGAGTCGGCATGAAAAATGCAAGAAGGAGTCCAAACTGGTCTTATTTTTTTTTAAATTGGAGATGGCTATCTTTTGGGAAGAAGTCATCTCAACACACTGTAAACAGAAAGTGTCCTTAGATGGAAAAAATCAGGCCAAATAAGGAATATAAAGGTTCTTTGTGTCTCAAGTAATAGAAAAAGGACCCTGTTAGAAGGTATTCTTGGTACCCCTACCGAAGTCCGAATTAACCTAAGTCCGAAGAGATTAGCTTTTGGATTATCCCTACTTAACCTACTTAGTTCGAATGAACAAAGGCCCGATACCAGGAGTTGATGTTGCGTTTCTAAAGTGCAATTTATCCATTGAAACAAACAAACAAACAAGCAAATAAACAAAACAATAAACTACAAAAACATAAGTTTTGAAAGATTAAAAGCACCCTTTCTCCAAATGAAAGTGTTGTTAGTTGAACAGTAGGACACTTAAAGAAGAGAGGGTAAAAACAAACAACGAACACACAAAATTCAGCAATGAGTTTCACAAAGAAGCAACGATACCAGTCTAATCAATTGCCTATTCAAAATAGACAGTAAACCCGTCTTTGTTATAATTGGTTACGATTATATTGCGTCTTCGAACAAATTCGGACTTTGGTAGGAATGCGTGTTAGAACAATCTTGGGTACTTCCAAGGACACATCCACTTCATTTTAACAAAGACAACCCCTTCAGTCTTAAGCATCTGCACTTCACTTCAAGTGGCTTTCCTTAGTTGAGAAGTTGGTAACAAATGAAGGGGGTGTCCTAAACAGTGCCTAAGATTGTTACAAATCCTTTTAACAAAGTTTCAAGAGATAATTCCTCATTGTAGTGGGAGATTTGTTTTGGGCTGATGTTTCCATCTTGGGACACTTTCTGTTGACAGTGATAAAAACTAGTGAGTTAAGTGTTATAACCTACCTGTAAACCTACTGGTCATACCCAAAGAGGTTCTATATAGATAGAGAGGCAAAACGTTACGTAATCTTTAGAAATTCATCGTCTGCCATGTTTGAGAACCAAAAAGAAAACATAGCGTACCAACAATAGCAAGCAATGACTGCCTCCGCTTCTTTTTTTTTCCACATTACTGTGGGTGCCGCTTGCATATACACTAATCGGTAGTGATACAACTTGATGTATGTGTTAGAGGTGGCCAGGTGATACTAGTGCACCTGGTTCATTGTGCTCAGATACTCTTTTTCTCATAATTGCACAGTGCACGCAGGTGAAAAGAGGTATTCATTGAGGCGGTTATTTAAATCAAGACGACTGACGTGTCAGTTCATTCGGTGTGTGCCATGGGTAGGACAAAATTACCCACCCATAGCAACTCAACATCCAAAACTGATATTTGGGCGGATTGTTTGTATCGAATTGATTATTATGTGTTGTATAAAGCACCCAACAATAATTATTCCGTGATATTCAAAAGGTCAGCGCCCAGCACGGAGACTGGTTTTGAATGCGGCATTCACCCCCCCCTTGGTCATACCCCCCACTAACCGCCGTGCTGGTGATCACTCTTTCATGTTTATGCGGCCACGTTTATGGAATACACTTCCATCCAAAATTCGCATGGCCCCCACCCACATCAGTAGCTTCAAAAAGCTCATCAAAAACATACTTATTTCCTTTGTTTACTTTTTAATCTTTTAATTTTTGATGGTTAGTTCTGCTTGTAATGCGGGGGTTTGGGGAGCTTGCTATCATGATTGGCGCATATTCAGTCTTTGAATGTATGTATGTAACACAGAATCCTGTCAAGAATTGAGCTGGATATGACTAATATTTATTTGTGTACTAATCGTATTTGTTTGACCGACTCTTTTCTGTTTGGAAGAATCACATAAGTGTGGAATGCTTAGCCATTGCCAGAAGGTCCACTTAGGTGGACGAAAAAAAACCAACCAAACTTTGTTTTACTGGGACCGCCGGTCTGGCCAAATTTTTTTTCCATTTTTTCTTTCTTTTTTTTTTCTTTTATGGAGGTCAAAATTGGCCTTAAAATAGCCCCAAAATCTGAAAAAATCAGGGAGGGAGGGAAGAAAAAAATGAAAAATTACAAAAAAAATTTTCTTTAAAAAATTAGCCAAAATAGAATAAATTTGGGGCTAAAAATAGCCATGGTTTTACATGTTTTGGACAAAAAAAAAACTAAAAAAACCACATTAAAAAAAAAAAAAACAGTTTGTTTGTTTTTTTTTGCTGCTAATAGCAAGTGTTATCAACACTACAGTGTAAATGTATGTGTGTTGTACATCTGGTCATCTGGAATTTTGTGAAACTGCGTGAGAGGTTGTCCACAATTGAGTTTCAAAGATAACGGGGTCATTGTTATAAAAACCCCTTTAAAAAGGAAACGGGCGATCAAGGGGAAATATCCATGGAAAAGGATAGGGAAGGGATATAAATAAGGATCCAACCCCCCATTTTGTGGGAATTTTTGCAAGTTGACTTATGTGACTTTTGCACATACTTAGCAGAGGCATACATGAACGTTAAATGTATTTAACACAGGGTGAATAGGGGGTTAATATCCCTCTTACATTTACGGAGTTTTAAAGGGAAAAAGAAAAATGTGAACAATCAAATAATATAGAACATACTCACACCTATTCGGGAAAACAATTCAACGCTATACTTAACCCACCACAAGGATGACCACTGCAGACTCACTATTTTACCAGCAGACAGAACTGGAAGAAAAAGAGAAAGACAGAAGCACTTCCGGATATTTACGCATGCAGACGGACGTAAAGATTTTACAGGCTTCGGCACACGTACAACATGATCCATAACATTTTGTTTAAATATTATAAAGCATTCAAAATGTAAAGCTCACAACTCAGAGAAACATTGTCACCCCCTTAAATTGTATTCTGTCACCCAAAAGACTTTAATTTTTTCAAAATGTTTTCAAAAAATGTTCATCCACGCCATTCCACTATTTCAATTCAGATATACAACTGAGAAAACATTTCGGTACTTCATGACATTTACCGTTTCATTCCACCGTATTGAATCGTAAATACATGTATCACATTTTATAAGAAGTGTTTGCAATTGCAATCTAATCCATACTTAAAAAAATGAGATCAAGGTCACAGGCATCTAGGAAAGGTCACACACGGGGAAGGGAAATGCACTAGTGCTCACTAAAAATGAGACTTGTCTGTCGCCTATGACATTTTGACGCACTTTGACTATGGAGCTGCTGTTTGGCATAAAGGTAGAAAACAACGCCCTGAGGTTTATTATCCGAGTTTCAGGGGCTATCTGGGAAGCAGATCCAAGGATACACCTGTGGTTGTGGAACAGCACCACAGACAATGGGACACCTCTTGGTCTGCCATGCGGAGCAGCAACAATGCACCAAATAAGGACCTTGCGAATTCAGTGAAGCAGCCAGACGCAGTAACCATCTCTGGCTGGATCATATTTTGAGAACCACACGTGTTTGGACACGATAAGAAAGAACGAAAGGGTGACCCCCCAAAAAACACGTCATCTGCAGGAGGTCAATTTCATAAGAATGTATAAATGGCCAAAGAAACCGCTAACCTAGCAAAGAAACAAATCTGAGGTCAAAGGTCACACACCACAGACCAAAAGGTTTGCTGTAAAATTGTGGCAGAAACTCAAGTAAACAGAAAAGCTGGGTGCACCACCATAGTTAAAGCTATACTGACTGACCGATCATTTTTGCAAACCATAAAAACTATTTGCCTCACTGTACAAATAACTTGTATAGTAATGCACTTTTCAACCATTTCTAATATAATAGTAGATGAGTTCGTATTTTCAGTCATTGATCAAGCAACAGACTACGCAATGCAGCAAAAAAATTTATTTAAGAACCTCATTAAAGGTGGCTGATCCAACAAAATCAGACAATCAGTTTCTCAAAGCCTCCCTTACATAAAAGCAATTAATCAGTCCACCGTTTGGATAGTGAAAGGATTTTGAAAACGTTTTTATTCACACAACATCAAAATGAAAACATTCTTAAAAGAGAATGAGATTTCCAGAAAGAGGAGCCCCAATTTTTCTCGAACCCAGTTTTTTTTACATATTGAAATGCTGACCATGTATGGATAGAACGTGAATGAAATGAATATAAGACGATACGCCGTCTTTAGTAATAAGATGATAATTTGGTGTTTCTGTCGTGCACGACAGAAAGTCAAAGCATGGTTGTCTATAGGGAACAAGTCGAAGCAGCAAGTTCAAACAAGGTTTGCGGTTTTCTTTTGCACATTTCTGTCAAAATAAAACCTTCGAATTTTCGGTAGGTGGTCTAAAAACGATCAAGTGAAAAACTGTTTATAGACAGTCAATCCTAAAACAAAAAAAAATCTCTCCGGTAACTTTAGCTCTCACAGCCAAAAGATTGAAATATTGGTGCGAAAACTTTACAGATGGGGTTTTGGGGTGAAGGCCGATATATCAAGAATGAAAATTCATATCCTTATATCGGGTCATCCCCCATAAGCATTCGTTAATCACTGCACTCATAACGATTTAAAAGACGCTGTTAACCACAGCAATCACTGTAATAAAATACAAATAAAAATATTCCTTGACAACATATACTAATTCATAATTTTGTAGTCAATATTTCATTTTACCTGCTTAAGACTAATGGCGACGTCTAGATTTGGGATTTATTGGCCGCACTTCCATGTTGCCTGTTACGCCCTTTATAGTCATGTTTTTATTTTAGTGTTACCCCGTGTTGTTTTTATTCAAACCGCTTCAGACGGTATGCAGTGTGGATGGAAGTGTGATCGCTTTGTATTTCTACTTTTGAACAGTAATATCCTTTTTCTAAATGTACGTTCATGTTTTCGCTGGGCCATCTTATTGAGACATATCCAATGAAGTTAAAATTGCACAACAATTATAATATCATTTGACATGTAGATTTTAGGAGGATATAAATGGCCACGAATTATTTTCTGCAACACTGCTATTTGAAAGTAGGTAAAACCCCAAGCGATAGAGCGGTAGCCGGAGGCTCACCCTCGCCCAAAAGAACAAAATGTGACTGCATTTATAGAAATTGGTGCATTTTCTTGATGCAATTTTCACTAACCTTAACACCCTAGCATGCCTAAACTCCTGAGCAGAGGCTAGAAAATGCACTTACCATATATTGTTCCTAATAAAGCCCCGGGGGGGGGGGTGAATGCATTTCCAAAAGGGAGGGCGTTTATTACACGTTCAAAAATGGAAAGTCAAAAATGGAATTGTAAATCCCGCAAAAATCCCTTTCACACGTTATTTCGCGATACACCAATATACAAACCACCGAGCAGGGGCATGCCTGTTTTCTTCGAGCTCCCGAGGTCAACGTTCCATCAAATTAAATATTACACAAACAACCTGGGGTGGCCCAACAGCGATTATGATACGATTACGACAGTCCCGGCCATTAAGTCATGTGTGAGCTTAACCTCATTTTCTTGAATGGTTATATCCAAAAATCGTAGGGGGGGCGTTTATTAGAGACGGGGGCCGTTTATTAGACACACGGGTAGTCAAAAAAAAGGTGCAATGACGTCATCATTAAAACCAACATATGGGCATGAAATCGCTGGCCCAGAAACACCCTCATGGCTTGCGATCCCTGGTCATGTGACTGGGGTGCCAGGGGTCCCTGGTTCGAATCCCACCCAAGATGTCCAATCTTCTTTACCTCCTATCCCTTTGCCCTTCCCTTCCTCCAGGGGTTAGATAAAAAAGAAACAAGAACAGTGTTTAGGTTAAAGGGATTAGCAGCGATTTGCTAATCCGAAACATCGAAAAAATCATCAAAATTCATATTTTTTGTATTTTTGTTACTGGCATGGATATGCAAACATAACCTGCAAGTGGTTGGCTTGAAATCCACGTATTAAAGACAAGGCAGTACTTTTTATCTGATTCTTTAATTTCTATATGTGCGTATCAAAATTCCGACTTGAGATTAAAAAAGCCTTTCTCGGTGAATATCCCAGATTTTAAGCGTGATATTGTGCACCATGATCAATAAAGTTTGACCTCAAGCACAAAGGTGGTTGATCTTTGTTTATGCTGTGCTACTGTAAACCACAATCAGCTGTTTATTGTAGATTTTGAGACGTCATCGCTGTATGTCTATTTATGGGAGACGGTATGACAAATTTTCTCAAATACTTCATTTTTTTTCACTATTTGGTGGTTTGTTTCTACATTAAAGCAGTTATATGGAATTGTACACACTTATCCCTGATTTATAAGTTAAAACGAATGCATTTCCACATTTTTCGATTCTCTCGCAATATCGCTGCTAATCCCTTTAACACCACCAAATACTGCAAAATATGTATACCATGCTGCGCTATCCTTCGTGGTATTTTGTGGTTTTTAGGATTCCTGTAGTACACTTTTATATGTTTACATAGAAACCATGAAATTCCCCTGTGGTATTTTGTTTTGTGGTTTGGCAGTCTAATGAATGTGGTATTTTGTGATCTTAAGGAGTTTATATGAAATCGGGGTTGGGGTAGCTAAAGAATAATCCTTGACATAAGTGGGTCATGAAGGTGTTGAAGGTTTTGGGAGAAAAGGTCACTTATGGGTCACTGAGGTCATGGAGGTCCATCTATATTACTTCAAATCCTGCTGCCTTGCTATGTATAGTCCATGTCAATGTCATTGCCTTGTCTCAAATAAACTCAAGCAGGTTGTCCAGGATGTGTGGGTAGAGGGTATCATGCTTTAATTAGTACAAGGGAAGTGATGTACTACAGCTATTACATCTTACCCGTGATAAGAACTAAAATTTGGTGTAAGGTCAGTACGAGGTCAGTTAAACTATTGAAAATACCTACGTAATGCAGACATGACGTAGGCAGTGGGAAATGTAGGTGATGACCAGTGGTCTTGATAGTTATCTCGGCTATATGGGCATGTATTACAGGATCTACGATACATGTATGATTGTCATCAAGAGAGAGAACGTATTATCTCAAGAACTTTTCCACACATCATTGGGCATTCACATGCATGCTGGAAGGATTTGGAAGTACATAGCAGTTTTTGTTACACAAAATGCTGCGGAAAAACAGTACTCAAGTGTTTATAGATTATGTTGCCAAAAAGTACAGTGAGTATTTGGGGTTTTAATGGGGTTGGCAAGAGGTACCTAATATTCAAAATTGTTTCTGTAGTTACCGGTTCAGTTCTTTGGATCATTCGCTAATTTTCTTTGCCCCGGGTACTTGCTAATCACACTATTTACAACTGCACGTATACATAGTGAAGGATAAAATATTCTGTAAGCTCTCAATGGATGATCAGTACCTAAAATGTACCATCGTTGACATCGGCGTCATCATCAGCAGCAGCAGCCGATTCTATTTTTTCACTATTATATGTTCCATATAAAAATAAATGCCATTACACAATTATAGTGTATGCAATGTGTCCTTGGGGTTATGTTCCTCTATGGGAATCGGGATTCGGATCCAGATGTGTTCCACAGGGTTAGAATTTCAGCGCGAATCCAAAAATCGATTCTCGCAAGAGATTCCTCCCCCCCCAAAAAAAAAAATTGCGAGAATCCAATAGATAGTCGCCCAAACCTTGTAAAGTTATCACATATTAAACGGAGGAGAATCTAAGATTCTCATAAATCTTGATTGCAAGAAAGACATTTAGATGGATTCGAACACCTTTCCCCAAATTTCAATCCTGTTGCAGAAATTGTGCCAAATCTAATGTAGCAGTCCAAATATAAGTATAGGGATGACACCCCCCCACTTTAAGCTCTTGGTTAAGAAAAAGAGTTTTTTAATCCAATCGCTCCTTAGAAATTGTTCTGCCTTTGAATGCACTTTAATACCTTTAATCTTGGATAAATGCCTGTGCCAAACTCTTAAACCCATTCATTGAGTACACCGCAATGTGTGAATCAAATCACAAAACTGACAAGGTGAATACCACCGTAAGTGCTAGGTAAATTAGTAATTAACAATAAAACACAAAAAGAAAAAAATTCTTGTATTTTTCAGCTATAGTGAGACAGATCACGATTGTGGAAGCCAAGTGGGACTATCAGGCCAGACAAAGGGAGGAATAATTCAAAAGAAATGAGGAAGTTATAGTAGTTTTACTGGCGACACCAAGTCATGGGGAAGGTTAAGAAACCAAATTGAGAAGAAGTGGGATATGTACCATCAAACTTTGTCAAAAAGGTTAAGCCAGGCAAATTAGGCTCAAAGATTGTTAGTAGTATAATTAAACCGAAACAGAAGAAAAGCGTCAGGTGATGAAAATAGAAGGCCTGTGTCGCCTCCAAATCCACATGAAAGGACTCCCCCGTCTTTATGGGACGGCGACGACACTTTTGAATTGCGCCATGCAGCGTGGTAAAATTTACCTATCAGGCCAGACAGGAGGACGAACTGAGCTTACGGAAAGGGGAGAAACAGTCAAAACAAAACAAAAAAATTGTGCAAGAAAAATCCAGTGACGGCTGGTGGCGGGGAGAGAGAATGCGATGGACTCTAGTGGTTCGTCACCTTACGTTACAGAGAGCCAGACAGTGCGTCGGGCAGCCAAAAGTCGAGTGTTAGCTCGAGGGGGAGGACAGTGCCTTTGTGGATGATTTTATCCACGGTGTAATTACGTTTATATCCATTACGGGAGTAATGATGAAGCATAAATTTTGAGCAAGTGGCGAGGCTGGACATGTAGAAATCCCCGAAAATGCTCCAGAATGGTGGAAGGCCCGCAACAAGATGGCTGAAAATAGGATGGTACCCAAACATTAGTTGCAGGGGTTGGATTAATGCAACGCCATTACTGTAAACCTACGGCGGTGGCACATGGGGGAGAAGCAGAGGGAGCGATACATACACAACCATCACACCGACGGTATGCACGGTATGCATGGGGCAGGGTCCATGATGGGGGAGGTGCCCATAGATCAAAAAGAGTGTTTCACGGTAGAATTTACCAGAATGAATCGGAACGAATCTTGCAGGATGCTCCACGAGGATGGGATCTTTCTCATCGACGCGGAGGAACAGCAGTAGTAATGTATTTGAAAGGTAATAAAATGATTCAGAATATTATGCAGGTGAGGAAGAACAGGAGTAGTAGTAATAACTGTTGTGTGTTCAAATCGCTTAACCCTAATGCCACATCGCTTTATAGCCTATTTCTCGGAAGGGAGTGAAGGACGGGAGGGAGTGAAGGAATGATGGGAAGAGGGGAAGAAGGAAAGAAAAGAAAGTCCACAAATTGGGTCGGTCTAGAACCAGGCCCTTGGGCCCCAGCTCCCTGACAGGGGGATACCACGCTGCATGCACGGTGTCATGGCCCATATTAATGTTCCATAGGTGTCTCGTTTGAAGAAGACGCAATTGCTACATCCGGGAATTAGTGCATTTTTCTCACTCAGTGTGTGGGACTTTTGGGATTTTGTGAGATTAGTGGTCTTAGGGTTAAGAGTCATTTCAATTGTTTATGAATCCTGAATAAAAACCTTCCTCATTTTTGACAGCAACAGTAAATTTCTAAGGGTCATTTCTATTCAGTGAAACCCATTTCATTTTTGTAACAGGCTCCAGCAAGGCACTTTAACCACAGCTACCTTACCCAGCAGGATTAGAATTTCATACCAAAAAACAAGTTGGGTTCATGTCCTCAAAAGGGCTTTCCCTCATGGTCTGGAAATATAATTAGGCTGTGAATAACATGGAGATACTTTTCTCTTGATGTATGGAACAATCAATATCTACTATACAAGGTAGCTAATCTAATTTGTTAAAAATCAATGATCTAATTTTCAACACCTATAGTAAACATCTAGCAATGTTTTAGCATGACGTGGTTCTTTTAAACCTACTATGAATGATCCAATTAATTAACAACGCTATCCAAATATTTCTGTAAATCTTGCATTAACAATCAGGTCAGAGGGACACTCTTGGCTTTTTAGGTATGGTGCCCCTACCTTTTGTTGTGAGAATAGCTAACTAGTAGGATATTAATTTAGCACATCACCATCAATTGGCCTGAAACCACAGTGGTCCAGAAAAGTTGGAAGGGGCTGGAGAGGGACTCACCCTTTAGAGTGGCGAGTAACAAGATCATGTGCATGACTGGTGAAAACATTCTCTCAACATATATAGCAGATACAAATGTGGCAAACCTTGGAAAGGGCTCCATGTTTTAGTTGAGTAACTTATTTAGCATACATACAAATGCCTGTTGAATAGTTAAGAGTACAGACCAAATTCCCGTTCTTAAATCACAGATTCCAAGCCTGTTATTTTTTTTTTTTTTTTCTAAGTAAAATGGCTTAATTTATCTGATTCAAGGGAAACATTCAATTTTCTATAAATAAAAACACAATGAGCATTTAATCCATAAATGCCAAAATAGCCCTTTTAATAATGCCATTTCCGGCAATTAGATTTAGATATCTGTGACTTTTGACAACAGTGGGACGCCTACAAGGTAATTTTTGTCCAGATTGATGGAAAGTCCACGGGTTTTTTTAGACTAAAACTAGTATTAGAATAAATTTTTTAATACTTTCTTTTTTAGGACATTCCGGTTTCTTCATCTTTCTTCAAATCTGTGTTTTAAACTCACAATTCTGTGGAATTTCTCTGTTTGTCTGTAAATGGAAAACTTTGTAGGAGGGCATAGGTGGTTTTTCAATACAAAGATTAAGCTTCCCCCTCCATTCCAGGGTCACTTACAGTCATTCCGTCTGTCTTGTGCATGTGGTACACAACCCTTGGTTAAAATGTTTAGCTATTTATAGTGCAGTGATGGATCAGTTCATACTTAGTATTCTTATACATTGAGACAAAGGGGTCGAATGTGGGGAAAGTGAGGTCAAAGGTTATTCATGGGTCACTTAGTGCAGTGCTAGATCTCGTTCATCCTTGGTATGCTATACATTCAGACAAGGGGTTTATGAGGGGTAACAGATAAGGTCAAAAGTCACTCAGGGGTCACTTCGGGTCATATCTTGTTAAATGTGATATTCCCTATTTGTCTATTTTTTTAGTACATTGATGAACCAATTTCATAATTGGTATACTTAAATTGCGGCAGGGGGGTTTTATGTAGAGTTAACAGATGAGATCAAAGGTCAATGCAGGGTCACTTAGGGGTCAGTCTATCCTTGCATGCAGTATAACACTTATAGGTTAAATGTTGTCTAGCCTTTTAGTTCAGTGATGGATCAAGTTTTTACTTGGTATGTTATAATGTAACATTGAAACAAGCGGTCTTACGTAGGTTAACTGATGAGGTCAAAGGTCACTTGGTGTCCACTTTAGGTTCATTATATCCTTGTGCATTGGGATATACACCTTGGTTAAAATGTTGTTTGACTTAGTGCAGTGGTGGATTCAACTTATTCTTGACCACATAATCGAACGACCTATTTGGGATCGCGGTCCCTATTTTTTTTTTCTCTTCCAAAATAATCGGTGCGATCAGTATCAATAGAGTATGCTAATTAGGACATAAAGAAAGTCCCACTCATTTTGGCTACCTTTAATTCCCATTTTAAAGTTTACATTTACAAATCATATCATTGGTGAAAAATGCATTGTCACAGAAACCACCATTTGCCTTTGTGGCATTGAAAGTAAGAATGTTTAGGTTTTCTTAATAATTGTTTGTTTGGGGTATTATACAATATTGCAATAACAGAATTTGCTGGTCATGGTATAAATGTTAAGTGACAGTGACTATATTGTTGTTTATAGTTTTGCTTCCTTGATCCTAACAGGTTTTGCTGGCCTGTGTGTATAATGGATCAACCCAAACCACGGCACAGCCACCCCATTATGTTGTAAACACTTCATTGAACTTCATACTGCCTTAAAAAATTTCCCCAAGAAGTGCTGATTTAGTTTGTTATAACAAATACAAAGTAGAATGTAATGGCATCACCAGACCAGGGGTGGGATGGAATTGCCCCTCTTGTCGCATGAAATGAGCATAGAAGCCACTTGCCTTTCATGCTTCAAGATTTCTGACATTATTCTTCCAATTTCAATGCCCCATTTTAACACTGCTTATATTATCCTTTCACCCTTCCTGCAATGTATAGTTTATCAGTGTCAATTATACTGTCTTTAAAGGTGCTGTTCCAATTGTTTTGGGACCGCCTCCTGGATTTAACCGGAAGTAGTTCAATTTTGATATCAAGATGAAAGGCTGTATTTTTCTCATTGTTGTCCTGAAATTTCGGCTTTCAAATCATTTCTTCTCAAGATACGGATAAAAACCTACCGTTTTAGTGGGTTAACCAGCAATATTAGCGCAGTATAGTGGCGTTGCATATGCATTATCGGCTGCATCAAAACCGCAAGCTGTTTTCCCGCGGTACTTGATAGTCAGTGTGTACAAGTGTCAGGCTCTCATATCAAGAAGAGATCACGTAGACCAAAATCGGAACAAGCACCTTAAAAAACACCAATTCAGAAGACCTTTTTGAACCCAAATGAGGAAAAATGAACTAATTGTTAAAGTTTTGGCTGCACAAGTTTGCCTTCAAAATACTTTCTTGCCACTTAACTTGCCTAAACTTTTACATTTCACAAAATGTCCATTGATATTCACTGTTGTACCCCTCTACATGTGCCCAAAATCACTCAAATTTGCAGTATTGGCTAGGTTTCACTATCAGCCCGCTTATTAAGTAACATTTAAAGTCAGTGTCTCTTTACAAATGTCACATATTGCTAAAAGTGACAACCTTTTCCATTCAAGTGGGTCGTAGTCCATGAGTCACCGATTTTTTTGGCTTGCTGAACCATGCATTCTCACTCGCCCATCACGCCATTGCACTCATGACTGACTGAATGCACGTAGATATGCTGTTTACAGTAGGTGTACATGTCTGTGGGAATGGAAAGTGTTAGTTCTATTATGTGTTGAATTAGTCGGTTTCAAAATTGCTTGAATGTGTTATTTTTTTAAAATACATGGAAAGAAAGGGCAGTAACATATAGACTTTTGTTTACATTTTTTCACAGCAAAAACTAAATTCCTAAGGGCAGTATAATCTTTCACCCCTCCCCTATGTAGTTTCAGAAACAGTGAAATATAGGATTATAACAACATAGTTGTGCTTTTCCCCATTTTTCTTTTTTAAAATTGTTTTTTATTTTTTAAAACTCATTTGAAGTCACAAACGTAAGTTTGTCACACTCATTCCACTTAAGCAAAATGCCAAATCATTTTTGTACTGTGTACACTTAACGCACATGATGCTTCAAGTTGGTGCCAATTAAACTGCTGATTACTTTCTCATTTGCAGCATCAAATCATGTCAATTTTTTTATAGGATCCACGGCCCAATCGCTAATAGCCTTTTCATCAGCCCCCCTCCGATTTTTAAGGGTAAAAATTTAGCGTCTGAAGAAAGAAGAAAGCCACTATTTTTCTCATTTTTTCTGTGAAATCTTAGTGCCCAAACACATGCTTGATTTTTATGTTATAAATGAAACATACCCATTTTGATACAAGCAATATTTATACAGTATTCTATCAGGGACAAATTACAAAAATCAAAAAGGTCTGTAGCTCACATATCCACAAAATTGATTGAAATATCATTGTGAAAAACAGATGGGGTTGAGTCAAGGGATGCCAACAAGAGGAAAATCGATATAAATTGGCAGCCATCTTAAAAAGTAAATTGGAAAATCGGGTCACTGTTTCTTCTGCAAAGTAAATCTTTCCTGGCTATCACAAAATTGGCGGTTAAATTGGTACGAGGACAATAAACAAAGTTTATTGGCCCGACCCTCAATTATTACAACACAACTACTAGATAGGACTTTGCTGACCTTGTATGTTAAATTCCCTAAAATGTGCCAAACCAATCAGAAAAAACGAGTTTTGTAATACTTACAAAATGAAGTACTTTACTATTTTAAGTGAGAATAAAGATATGATTGGGAACCGGTATTCTTTAGAGAGAGTTACCAGGTTCCCAAAAATCCTACCATTATTCTCATGCTTAAACAGCTTTAACATTTTAAGGTGATCTTTAACCATTTTGCGATACTTTAATGGCTTGAATACAACAAGAAAGGGGAATGGCCACCACCAATCGAACAACCCGTTGAACGCAACGATCATATGCAACGAGCGCAACGTTGGCCGGCGGGCGCTAACATAGCAAAACAAGGTATGACGGCAAGTGCTTCAACCTACAAAGTCAATAACGCAGTACTTACTACTTGGGTTTCAATTGTTGAATTGAACGCGGGCATCAGCCAATGAAATTGCTTACATTTTCACAGCTGTTAAAAGAATACTAATTAAAAAACAAGTACATTATTGCAACATTAGGATGAGTCTAGTTGATTTTATTACAACTTCAGTTTGGCTTAATTAAATAAGTAAAAATTCATATATTTTTGATCCATGTTAACGCAGTACCCGCAGTTCACTATCACATGAGGTAATGGCCAGTTAAGGTGCAACGAGAATTTTTGAGGCAAGGCAACCCAAATATTGTGTCAGAACTAGTAATTTCATATATATTGACACTCAATAGAGGTCCTTACCTTGTTATTATTGCTAGAATTTCTTAAAAGATAAAAAGTTGATTTTTGCTTTTCTTACTATTTCAATATAAACCATAGGTCTGAATTTTGTATTTGCCCTATCCGCACTTAGAAATTTTCACTATTTTTGTACCAAAGAAACATTTCTCCAACTTAAAACTCCTTTCCAGATTGGGAATTTTTGCTGGAAAGCTTTACAATCAGGGCAAAAATCAGAATTTTCACATTTTAGGGGACACCTTTTATTGAAATCTCTCGTTGCAAATCCTTTGAATGCTGAATAATAGTAGTCGCAATTAAGGCTACTCAACTAAGTTTCGGTTTTTGTTACATGTAGCCCTATTACCTTTAATTTAATTCAATTCATGGCATGGAAAGCAAAAGTCCCTAGATGGAATTGGTTACATTTGTTGCCCAGCCATGTCATGCGCTTGTGACATTTATTTCTGGGTGAAGGTTCATTCATTGGTACATAGTACCAACATAGCTGGGCAAGTTAGAAATACACATTACATAAGCTTGGTTAATTAAAATGAAAATCCAGCCTTGATTGTTGTGCACCATGCTCACACGAGGAGGCACCATAATTGCCGGATAACTAAAGTGGCAAATTTTGAAGCGTTATATAGTTAAGGTTACATTTATTTTTGTGGTTAGGGTTAACATGTATGTTAAGGTGGGGTTATGATTATTGGGGATCATGGTGAAGGGTATTGTGCACTGGCCAAAATTATCCATGTGAACCATTATAGGCCACTCTTCAAAGAACTTTAGCAAAGTTATATTTCTTAAAGGTCCATGGCCCGACGCTAATAGCCTCGTCCCAGAAGCCCCAGTTTTCCAGAAGTGGGAAAAATGTTGCGTTTACCAGAAGAAAGCTACTATTTTTCTCATTTACCCTGTAAATTAGAGCCCCTGATGTTTGATTTGGAAGTTATGAGCGAAAATGTCGACCAATATAATGTTACAAAGTACTATATGGGATTACAAAATCACGTTGTTAGCTATCGCAGGAAAAACGGTTTTGGAAATATCGGCGCGGAAACTTTACATATGGGGTTATGGAGTGAAGGCCAATCTATCAGATGACAAACTTCTTATCCTTATATCGGGCCAGTCCCCCTTTAATGGTATTAAAAAACAAATTCACTTCCTTCACATGGTACAAAATATTTGCTTAGCATACATCTTTCTTCACCCTGGAGTCAATGTTAAGATGACTAATACATACCTCATCGTAGCCTTTATATACCAATGTTTACCCATTTATACTTTTGGGAGATTAAGTGACCAATTTACAGTACAATTTACAGTTACAATTTAAAGTTAGTCAGTGTATTTCTGCACTTAATGCTCCTTTATGATATGTTGTATACATCTAGGTGCATTGTTGTGATCATGGTATTGAAAATGAATGTGTGTACACACGGAATGGAGTGGAAAATTCCCATAATTAGGTTCCCACACAGTATGTGCTCAGTTTCATGATTCCGCCCCATAGTATCTCGGAAATGGATTGATGAGCTATCATATGTGTGGTACCAATGGATAGATATGGCAAAATCTAAAAAAAAATTGTAAAATTCATGGTTTTTTTGCATTTTTTCAAGCAAACGTGGATTTTTGGCCATGACGTGTGTCATCTTCAAGTACGCGACATGCTCTTATAGAAATAAATCAAATAAGATAAAAACATAGTGTAACTGTATCCTTAGCACAAAAACTGGATTCTGCTGTTATGTGTAATGTCAAATGGGAAATAGCTTTTCTTTGACCACGCATGGCGCGATTACGTAACGCCGCATTTCATAACCGTAGGGCCGGCATCATAACTGTAGGTCCGGCATCATAAACCAGTAGGTCTGATTTTGTTTCCAAATGGTTTTAAAAGCGAGCGCAAGGCTTAAAAGAGAAAAAAGTCATGTAGTCTCAGCGTTGGAAAATAACAAATAGGTGAGATCAGGTGTTACAGCTTAGCAGGATTTTGGAGTCATAACGGACAGAATTTTCACTGTTTACGACCAATAAAGTCAGAATGAGTGACAAAAATGACGTCCACTTGGGACGCCATAATTCTAACACCCTCTGAAAGGCTAAAAAACAAAGTTCAAAGCCTCAAATACCACATTTTTCTGTTAATGGCCAGCAAAAATCTGTTTGTACCTTTCAGATTATCCCCCGCACATAACCACCAAGTCTTAGCAAACAATTTTGTCATTAGTTATTGGATTAAAACAAACTGTGAAAAAAGACAATATCCAAAATAGCAGGCAATAATATAATGGACCTACATAACATCTTTTTGGGTGCAATGGCCTTTCACACACCCTCCCAAAGGGAAAGTAGGGTAGAGTTCTGAAGTTTGAAGGTCGTGGGGGTAATAGTCCTAAATATGTCCCATTCTGGTTGTGGCCAGGGCGATTTAAACCATCCCATATGCAAACGGTCCCTTTATTGAACGGTACAAAAATATGTAAGTACCGTAAGCACTCGGGTATAAGCCCACCCCCCAAAAAGGAAGGTTTTACTTCAAAATAGGTGTGGGCTATACCAGTAGTGGGGCTAGACGTTGGGAGCAAACACCAGATACAAAATTGCAATAAATATCATTTCAAGAGTGTATTATTCACCAGATACCATTTTATGTACACTTTAGTTGTAGCAGATATTCAAACTTTAAACAAAATTTCAATTTTCCCATCCATTTCTGCAAAGTAATTATAGCAAACAAGCCATCTCAATGCTTTGGGCCCTACTTTGATGGCCTCTAGATTGTTTTCCTGACGGCTAAAATTACCACCTGGGCTTATACCCGAGTGTATGCTAGCACGTATTTTTCTTTATTTTTTTTTTTTTTTTTTTAAATTTGGGGTGGGCTTATGCCCGAAGGTGGGCTTATACCCGAGTGGTTACGGTACTTAAGGATATAAACATTCATTTAAGAACCACAAGACATTTCATGATCATGCTAAAAATTAATTAAGTATTTGTGACCCATCACATCAAAAGCTGCCAGTTGTCGCTCAAAGTTCAAGTTGAGATTTTGTTGCATCAAAAAGCCCATATATCAAGCTTTAAATGATACCTCTCATGTGTAAATTGGGTGTAGCATACAATTTTATAGGAAAATGTGTTTAATTTCTTTTTATTTTCTTTGTTTTTTCATGCATAATTAAATAATATATTGAAATGCAAATTCCCGACAACTGGTAGGTTTTGATGTGATGAAGTCACCTTTATGCTTTGTGGGGCTAAAATGAGTGTAAAAGATCACTACACAATAAAACAGAAATTTAGTGGGTTAATATACCTTATTGAGATTGAAAAACCTTTCCCCCAAAACTGGTCCATAGTGAGATGGAATCAATACACACTCTGGGCCATGTGACTGTATGAGCAGATTGTATTTATAAGTTTTAACTTTTAAAGCTTAACATTCAGGTAACCATGACTGGAATTCAGACCCTGGTAATTCAAGGTCTGGTGGGTACAGTAGGTCCACTGCCCAGATTGTCCCAGCCCTAATTTAAACCAGTCTTTCAACAAAATTGTGACTTGATATTTTATCTTGCTAGATCTGCAAGATTTCATCAGAAAGTGAAGATGAGTGGCTAATTATTATCACCTTGCATTTATATGGCACTCTCACAGAACAAACAGTCAAATACACAACAAAAACACAATCATCCCAAATTACATGTCATGGTTAATTCATGGAGTACTACCAACTGATAAGCACTGATTTGTACAATTATTTGGAAGAATAATTTTGGACCACAAAATATTCCACTGGACCAGATACTTTTGAACATTTTGAAATTTTGGGGTCCAGTGGACTTCAAATAAAAACCTAAGCGGGAACCCTGGGTGAGATACAACAAAAAATGTCGGGTCTTTTAGAGTTAACCAACCAACAATCCTCTTTGATGTAGTCTGTTGCAATGACCACTTAATTGTATCAATACCTTTTTCCACTATGTTGGTTGTGTTTTTGTGTCTGTGGTAGCCTAAATTTGCAGTACTGTCAGCTTCCTTCCTGATCCTTTTGCACTATAGCTTTGTGTCATAGGTTGAGGAGAGATTTTCATTCAATTGCTTTTCACTTATGATCGTACAGTTTAGAAATCCTAATTTGTCATTTGATACGGATAAATTTCACTTTCTAAAGTTTTACTGAGTGGGCCCAAAAAGCTTAAAGGGACATGGTCTGGTCTCTATAGCCCTGTTTCTAGAACACCAGATTTTACTGGAAGTGGTCAAAATTTTGGTAAAAAAATACTATTTGTCTCATCTTTTCCTCCAATAAATTCTCACACAGTAATTGCTGTGAATGTGAGGTGAATCCAGCCAACCCAGTTAGCCAGGAAAAAACTGGATTTAAAACTTTTACTACTACTACTACTACTACTACTACCTTGTGAAATCATAAGGTTTACTAGCTAAAGACTAGGATTTTGGTTTGGATGTTGAGCAAAAATTGCCCCATTTTGGTCAACCAATATTAATTTTAAACAGAACTCTAATTTACAAAATTATGTTTTTAGCTCTTGCATCAAACGGGTTCAAATATCAGCTTAAATACAGGTGGAGAACACCCCATTTACTTACAGATCTGTTGGCAAAATTGGCCATTCGTCCATCACTTTGTCTGCAAATATGACCAATATTGGCAAAAATGTAAAAAAGACGTAGTGATTTTTCTTTCTGAAATATTAATTTTGATTGTGCTATACATACTGTGCTGCTGCATGGGGCATGTATGTTTTAAAATAGTATTGTTTAGTGCTTGAAAAAAAAGTAAGGTGCGTCAATGTAGAACTGACAGTAAAAAAATACTACAAGTTGTGTCGAAAAATGTTCACCATGCAAACTTTGATAAAAATTGGATACATTATATGCAATAAACATTGTCAGTATCTCCCTGTTTGCCCTCTTGCCTATCATTCCTTTCATATGTCTGCCACACATACCACAAATTCTAGCATGTTAAGGCGACTACTCCAAACCACCAAGAATTTTGTTTTGACTCATTACTGTGTATCCAGCTGTTCCACATGTCATGTGCGTGTCACTCTGGTCTCTAGGTAGTCATTTGTGTCACATCAACTTGCTGAATCAACCCTTTGCTATTTGAGAAAGTCACTGCACAAATCATAACATTTTGCTCTTTGATAATCAATAATGACTTGGGGTTTTGTTTTTTCGTTAAAAGTTGATCCAAGAATATACTTAAATTGGAACACTAATATGAGTGGCCTACCGGCCTGGGAGGGGGAGGGGAGATTACTATTTGGAGGTGACGCATGTGTTGTAGGCTGTTAAGGACCCCCTATTTTCATCGTCACCCAAAACCTAATTTTTTTTAAAAAATTTACCACTGTCACCCATACTATTTTTAGGAAATTTTAAAATGTTTTCAGACCTAAATCTGCTCTTCAGAAAAATTCTGAACAAATTTCACCCAAAAGAGCCATATTTTGCATGCCTTTGTCATCAAATGGCCCTTGGTACATGTAAACCCTCCATTTCATAGTGTGAGTGCCATGTACAATGGAGAATTATCTCTTGTATATGTGTGCACTTGAAATGATACACTAATGGTGATGGTGACCCTACCAAAGTTTGAATTGATGCGAAGTCCAAAGGAGATATCCCATTGATGGATCCAATTACAAACAAAGACCCGATAAACGCATGTTGGTGTTGCCGATTGTATAGGTGCAAAGACTTTTTACTGATTTCCTAATTGCAGCAAATGATTAGAGGCTATCCTGTATTAAGCACAATAAACAAGTCTTAATATTTTGTAAATAGAAAGAGTTACAGTCCATCTGTCAAAAAAAAAAAATTTAATTTTTCACTTTTTACTCTCTCGTTACAGCCTGGTGATTATTCGGTATCAGTGAAAGCTCCTGGCAAGATCAAACATTTCAAAGTGAAGAGCAACCAGTCGCAATACTGCATCGGCACACGCAGCTTTGACACACTGGACGATCTAGTGGACCACTACAAGCGTGCACCCATCTTCAGCAGTACCAACAGTAGCTTTAAGCTTTATCTCACCAGACCGTTCAACAATTTACATTGATTCAGGTGCAACGTGTACATAGAGACAGAAAACTAGTATATATAGTGTATTATGTATGCATTGTACAGTGTGTCCGGAAAATGAGTGTCACCTTTCTTTATCTCACTCAGCAGGTCTAGGGGTGGCTTTACAAATGCAAGCACAGTTTTGTCAGTGGTAGACAAAAACTTCTGACCACCTGTTGGCCACCCCTCTGACATAACGTTGGTAAATTATCAGGAGTTGCTATCATTCTATGGTTTTTGGCAGTTTTTCGTCATTTCGTTCTATAAATTGGTTGAAATGTGGTTAATAAATTACAGCGAAGGCATGCATGTCTTGCTTAACTCATTGTATATTCAAAGATACTTTTCAGTATTTTGAAGGATTAGTAAACTGAGCTCTGAGAGGTTAGTCTGTAGCTTTGATAAGAGGGTCTAAGGAATCCATGCTTAGAAACGGGGAAATTTCTTGCGGAAAAATCAGATTCTGTGAAATTCTGGACTTGTCGTTTCCAAAAAACTTGCATTCTCTTGAGCTTCAACCAAATGTATGAAAAGACAACCTTTGCCATGGCAATGCAAAATGATAGCAATTACAGATGGTTTTACAAAAGAAAGACGGTAGTTTCAAATGAAGAGGGCGACACTCTTTGCTGAGGATCATGCTGTATATTCGTGATTACGACATTGACATCGACAGCTCAAAGCATTAGCTTGTAAAAAAAATAACTTGAAACGAAAAAATGTTGCGATGAACAAAAGAAAAACGACAAGTAAATTGGAAGAGTGTGTTAAACCTAACGTGAGGTAAGACAATTTGGACATGTTTCCGACCTCAATTTTATTACTACTCTATACGCTATACTGGTTGGTGAAAACTGTTGTTTCGCATAGATATATATTAAAAAGAGAAATATAACTAGATATTTGATGGTTCTTGCAGCAGATACAGCTTTGCACTAGGCTATATGAACAAAGCCATTCGTCCAAGGTTAAAGGGCAGAGGTTAAATGAAAGTCATCCCTGTACTCTGTTGAAGATAGACGAGGAGAACTTTGCACCTGGTGTCCTATTAGCTACACTTCAGTGGGAGTAAGCGCCATGCCAAGAAGGGCCATTGACCATTTTCAGTGACGGCTCCGCACCAAGGCAGACGGATGTATTGACAACTTTTGATGTTCTTCCCTTTTCGGGTTGCTTTGACCCTCTGTAATTAGGATCAATTACCAGGTCATCAAAATACTTCAAGCCAATGTAGTGAATTTGAAGAAATAGTGTCATTTTTACTTGGTGAGCACTCTCAGTCGATTTGATTGGTCATTCATAAGGTTATGTATGATATAATTAACCAATCAGAAGTGTGGTAAGAAAAGGTTGAAGGTGCATATGAATACAGAGAATGTCCATTTTGATTGGTCACTTAGTAGTATCATGTTATATCTTGTAATGAGCTAAACAGAAATATTATAAGGTTATAGACCTTGGGGGAAAGGGGTAAGAGACACTTGCTACAGTTTTTACACTATGAGCTAGTAAAATCTCAATTCCCTTGGCACAATTCAGTAGCTTTCATTCACCAATGCATTTAGAAAATATACCCCTTGGTTTTTGGGTATGATATATGATACACAGATCACACAAGGTCAGTTCATGTCAATGTATGTACAAGTACAACCCACTGAACCATGTCCTTGATGGATTAGCATATTGTAACTCATAGTGTTAAGGTAGTCAAAACTGTAAAATGAGCCTCACAATGAAAATTAAGGGATATCCTTGTAATTAAGTCATGAATGAACTTGGTTTATATGTGTCTTTAGTTTTAATATATGTAGGTGCAAACAACTAGAAAGCGCACCTACATTACAAACTTACGCAAGCATGACACTAAATGAGTCAACCCCTTGACTCAGTTCAGTAACTTTCATTCATGTTGTGTATACATGTTTTATGTTGTATGATTTATGATGCTCAGAATGCACAAGCTCAGTACACAATTCATATACCTACACGGCTCACTGAACTTTGCCTTTTGTGGATGAGCATATTGTACTCCATTGTGACTTGTTGACACAATCACAGATGAGCAAATAAACAGAGCAAGTGCTAAAGCCTCTGAAGGTGCCCTTTATTTGTGTGTGAGCATAAAGTAGGTTATGCCATGTATCTTTTTTCAGTTGTGTCTACCAAAAAGTTAAGTATAGTTATTTTCATGTTTATGCAGGAAAGGGTGCTCCATAAGGCTCAGCACACCATTTGTGTTCTCTGGGACACAAATATTTGCTATTGGCAGAACTTAAAAACCTACTTAGGTAATGTGCTGTACATGGTTACATACAGCTCAGAGAGTGAGGACACCATGACAAAGAAAGGGGGCTCTAGCAAGGTATTCTGAGCTGTAGTTGGAAAATTTCACTTCCTGTGCAATATGTTTATCGGTTTGGATCTGTGTCATATAAACCACATTTAATGGTGGGGTTGACTGGGTCAAAAGTGCGCAGCCTAAACCTACAAGCTAGCAAGCCAACCACAGTAGGCGTACAGCTAATCGACTCTGTGACTAGGTCGACTGTATTTGTTTCATCTGGTTTATAGGTCCATTGCCCGGTCACTAATAGCCTCATCCTCAAGACACCAGATTTGACTGGAAGTGGTCAAAATATTGGTGTCTGAAAATGTTTTTTTGTGAGGCGCTAGCTATGCTGGAAGGGCCACGTAGCATTCGGCTGTCACACTGAATGTGTGTGGGGATGGATGTTGCTCAGTCAAAAGGTCAACCTTAAAGTTAAACCTGATAGGCAGTTTGAAGGTGGCCCACATGTTCAATTCCATGAATTTTAGAGTGCGAAAGCCGTGAAATCTAGTTTGCCATTTGCATGTGAAATATTAGGCCTAAATATAATTTGGTTTGGATGTCAGGAGCCAGAAAGTTCCTGTTTTGGTCGAGTAATATTCCTTTCACACAGTATTCTATGTGCCTACAAAATAACATTTTAGCTCTCTTATCAAAATGGATTGAAATATCAACATAAACCTTAGAGATACATGTAGGGAATTGGGTCAAAGTTGTTTAATCAAGGTGGAAACTTTCAATGAGACTGCCTTACATCAAAGTGGTTTGGTTGAGCAGAAAAATAATTATCTCCAATCAAACTGGCTGTAAAACTGGGTTCAACCCGATTTAATATTTACAGAGGTCAGCCTGAAAGTGATCTTTGTGACAATATTGATTCCAACATGAATTCAGAGAGCATTTCCCAACTTGTTTGACTTTGAATGTTTCAGAACTTGAAAGATCATAATTCCTTAGAGCCATTTGGGCATTCCCAATTGCTTCATGTAAGATACTTGAAGTGAATTGGAACCCTCCAAGTTGTATATTTGATCAAGAATTTGGCAGAGAAATTATCAATATGGGACCCATGAGAAGAAAAACAATCTTGGCCCACAACCATTTTTAAGCCTCATAGGTCCCCATTTCAAGCTTATCAGAGCTTTGAATAGAACACAATTCTCTAAAGCTATTACCCAATTAAGATTTAACTTTTCCTGTGACCTCACCTAGGTAAATACAGATAAACCATAGACAGTAGTGTGAGATAGCACTTCCTGCCCTATATGTCACAAGTATGTGTCATTTGTACTCGATTTCAGTGGTGTCAGTCATATGTTAACTCCATACCAGCTAATTGGATTGGCTATTCATGAGGCTACCTGATTTAATTAGCCAATCAAGAGATATAGTAAGAAAAGCTTAAAGATACATACATATAAGCTTTAATTTGATTGGTTATTCAGAGGGGTATATTGTGTTATGTCATGTAATGAGCTAATCAAAGATACTGTAAGAAACATGTTAATAGTCCTCAAAGGGTTAAGATGTTGTTTACTTAAAACAGGATTGCCACTCTGTAAAGCTTCCTCTAAAGTTCCGCTTTAGGCTCAGTTTGCCAGACATGACATAGAAGCCAACCTCTGTACTATACTTTGATCGATTCCAAATTGGCAAGCTTACTAATAACTTTGCAAAGTTGTATTAGATACACATGTGCAACTTTAGTGCACACTAAAAGCAGCTTATCTTCAAATGTGTTGCATGTAGCATTTACATGTGATTGGTATCTCTGCACATACATGTGAGAAAAGGCAACAATTTTTGCCAATGTTGTATCGATCAAATTATAGAGTTATCAATTGATCTGCTTGGTTAATGTGTGTGTAAGCAAATGTCCTTGCTTAATGCTGTAACAGTTACACTACCTCTTTTTGAGGTGAAGGTCTTAAGTTATATACTAATACTCTATTCGGCTCATCCAACATGGACTCAATTCATTGAGCTCTCTGTGCATAGAGCATGAGTCAATAAAACGCAGGATTAGAAGCAAAAATTTATATACCCAACCCAATAATGCATATCCTACTCTTCACTATGCTTTTTATCCCATCTCATTTAGACATTCCCGTCCAGATACAGAGACATGAAGAAGGGTTAGGAACTCAAGCAGATCTGATTTATGAAATAACAGATACCTTACGAAAGGTTTGAATTCATGTGAGTGGATCAAAATTCATTTCATCTCTTATTTTGGAATTCAGAAATTTAGGTGACTACCTTTAGTTCTAGTTGATTATTTTTAATTAATAACCCACAAAAAGTAATATTTCAAAATCTCTGAATCAACCTTTAAGGTCATTGAATCAGACCAACCTGATTCAGAAGGGTTTCACAAAACTTGTCATAACTTTTGACACGCAATTCCAATTCCAACAAACAAAATTCTTGTCCGTGATGAGATTGACAATCAAATCCCTATCAAATTAGTCACACCAGTTGCATAATTTTCTTAGAAAAAGAATTTTAATCCTGCATTTAAATGACCCATGCTATGTATGAATTGACATTAACTATCTTGTGTATTCTAGGTGTCAAAAACCAGGGTGTATTTTCAAAATAAAGTAGTGAATGGAAGTCACTGGACTGTGGCATGGGAGGAGAGACTATTGTTTCAGAGTGTATGGTAAAATAATATAGTTTTTTCAAGTGTATTATATTCTCATCTACCAAGGAACATTTCAGCAGACTGTACATGTATGACTCTCTGGGTGTCAAATCATTCTAAAAACCAGGGTGTATTTTCTTAATACATTGGTAAATGGAAGTTACTGAACTGTGCCATGGGAATTGAGGCTATTGGCTCAGTGTTTATGACTGAGGCTGATTTAAAGCAACTCCATTTTGCATTGCACTGTAATGATTCTGGGTAGGAAGTTATAAACAACATAATCTGATTGGATTATCACAAAAGTTCTTGTGTGCTTTGAATATATGGCATCACATGACTTCATGGAGGTGCAATTGACCAATCCTAATGTATTGTGGGAGCGATTTAACATAGCCTCTACAAATACATGGAGTTTGACAGTGTCATTTCTTATGACAAAACCAGAATGAAACAAATAATATCAGTAATGACATAGTTTGTGTAACTGATTTTGATAATTTATTCCACTAACTACATCCTTTGCAAAATTTTTGAAATTTAATTGCAAGCAAATACAATTTTCTTTAAAATCTAGTGTAATACAGATGTCTATGGAAATTGAGCAATAGAGGGTGCTATAACATACAAATACAAATGGATGTGTCTTTTCCTTTTTTTTCAGGGGTCATAGCTCTTGCATGTCCCTATTTATATCAGTTGCCAAATTGTGTCTAAACTTCTTAAATTGTTCTAAAAATAAGAGCCAATTTGCTTCATAGGGCCAATTATGTATCTGTGAAATATGAAATCTACATTTCACCCCATTTTCAAGTTGAATGGTATAACAAACCCATAAAGAATTTCTGCATCTGATTGCCAATCGTTTGGGTACAATGTATCAATCTTTGCATGTATAAGTTTCTTTGGGCCTAAAGACAGTAGTTTCTGTATTGTGAGTTATGATGACCCAGAGTGTGCGAAGAGTTAAGTTCTTGAGTGTTCTCTGGATTGTGCTATGGGAAGGTTGCTTTCAAGTGTTTGTAGAAGATACTGCATCCTAATGAAGATAAGTAAGTTTGTATCATGTCTAGATACAAGAAAATTTGCAGATCATACTGATTTTGGTGACACTGCTTGTCTGAAAAATTGGCCAAATTTATCCAATTAACACAAGGTTGATGGATTATTATAATTGAAGTGTCAGTTACAGATTAAATACACAGCTGTTTGAAAGTCCCTTTTATTATGACAAAATTGGAACACAATACAAAGTTTGGGTAATAGAGGGCGCTAAGTCATGACCTTATAGGCACCTGTCAGATTCTTGCAATAGATTTATCTGATGTCATTACAAGCAATAGCATTTGCATACCCCCTACTTTCATGATCAGTTGTCAGAATTGTCGGCACTTACGTTAAAAAATAACGGAACAGGGCTAGAAAGAAATTCAGCACCAGCCCACCGCCCATTTCTAGTTGTTTAATGTGTCGGGCAAGTAGTTAAAGCTAGCGGACAAGTTGTAGAGTCAGTGTTAAAACACAGGAACTAGCCAAAGCTAGCCTTGTGGGCAAGTTTTTGAAAAGTTTATCATAATCCAATGATAATACGGCCCAGTCGCCAACGAGTGTTAAGAGTGCGCAACGCGGATTTGGACCCAAGATCAGTGTTTTGCATTGCTACGAGCAGAAATCGCTCGCTGTGACTGGAAGTATATCATGGGCTTAAGGCATGCAAACAATTTACGGAAAGAGTTCCATATGTACCCCTACATTAAAATTCTACAGGAAACAAATTATATTTATTTATGGCCTACACTAACAAAACCCCTAACCCTAAGGCCAAAAATGAAAAATAATTTGTTACATGTACAACTTTCAAGGGGGGTACATATGGAACTCTTGCCCAATTTACATAGGGTCAAACAGCTGTGAATAATCACCTTATAATTTTAAAAAAATATGAAAAGGGAAAATTGAAAAAAAATATATTTTAGTAAGAATATCACCTGTAGGTGTATGATGTAAAATTAAATGAGTGGCACTCCCTTCCTTAAAAGTGATGCGACAGCCATATTATGATACGATGTAACAGTAATTTATGCCAGTTTTACCAGATAATTATAAATTAGAGGCACTATCAGTGATTCTGCAAAAACATGAAACAATTTCAGTTTTGTAGAAATACCTTAAAAAGTGAGAGCTAAGTCAGAAAAGGAAGAAAGTAGCATTTCATGTGAAGCTCCATTCAATTACATGTAGTTTAAAATGTGCAGACAATTTAAGCCATTTTGACTGATGTATCAATAGTCCAATAATTGTATGATTTGACCCCACACAAATTGCAACAGAAACGATTTTGGTGTTAATATACTCTGAAATAGTCCAAAAATAATATATTAAAAGTCTACCAAAATCAAACTAGTGGAACATGTAGAAATAAGGGGGAAACGTTTGTACAGGGGTAAAAAATTAGAATTGTTCGAATTGATTTAAATGATGTACCAATTTAGTGGGCTACTCCTAAGGTTTTAAAAAAGGTATAGTTTGCCCTATCTACGCGTTATAGTTTTAGTACAATAGGCTCATAACAGTTCAAGGTCATCCTGGGGTAAAATTCATAGAATGATCGGACTGGTTGTAAACTGTTAAATTTGTCCCACTAGATAAGTAAATGTAAATAGATTCTTTGCTTGAACTTTCTATATAAGAATTATAGAGCCATGACTAGTGACCTCCCATAGACCCTGTAGCCCCCAGTCACATTTTGCGTTCCAATTATGCAACGAATATTATAGATGGTGCAACCAGTATATTTTCGGGTTCTGTACCATTAGACGAACAATTTGACACCATTTTTGTAACGAACGGATATATCTGAAAATTTATCCCCATTGTGACCTTGAACCTATTTGACTCCTAACTATGAACTAACACCGGCAGATATGGCAACGATACCTTTTTTAATCTGGAAATTTGTAAACGAACACGTTGGCATAATTTTTGACGCGTTTGATGTACTGGTAATATTTTGACCCCTGTAAAAACTTACCCCCTTAAAAAATATATGTTCACACTCCTTTGATTTTAGTAGACTTTTGATTGTGATGTTTTTAAAGTTATTCTAATACAATTCTTTTGGAATGGTTCTTGAATTAGTGTTTGAGTAAGCAGCATTCATTCTATTTTGACTGGCAACAATTGTACACTTATTAGGACACTATTGATTTATCACTTGTAGAAATGTTTGACCCCCTATACCCACCAAAATATGAAAAAAATTAAGGAACTTTTTTTATTTCTGATTTAGCAAATCCTATTGTTGCCTTTAAGCTAACTTTCACAAGGTCATATATGCTATCATGAAAAAGTTATATAATGAAACAGCTATAGATGCAAACCAGTTAGTAATGACAGTTAAGGTGCAACGAGAGATTTCAAATAAACAAGTGTCCCGAAAAAAGTGAGATTATCTGATTTTAGCGCTGTGAGTGGTAAAGCTTTATATCAAAAAATATCCCAAAATTAAAAAAAAAAAAAAAAAAAAATGTTTTCTTGGTCAAAAAATTGTGAAATTTCTAATTTCGTTATAGGAGCACATACGAAATTCCGCCTGGTTTTCTATTGAAATATTTATAAGTATACACAAATCACATTTTTGTTTTCATTTTAAGTTCTATTTAACCAAATAAAGGTAGGGACCTATTGAGCATCTTATCCATATGAAATCCACTACATATCACAGAAATATGGATGACTTGAATCTCTCGTTGCAACCTTTAAGACTTTTGGTACAACCAGAAACCTAGTGACAACTGTACATACTCCTTTAAAGGGACCACAAGGACATTTTGTTGGAAAGCACGCCCCCTCTGCATGTTTGTAATTGTTATTGTGCGCCCAAGCTACACCAGGAATATAAATTTAAGCAAGACTTAGTCTTTATATGAAAAGAATGATTTTGGATTTTTGTTGTTGTGAATCTATTACGGTGGTTCTGACAGTGAAATTCAAACTTTTTAAAAATGCATACTGCTGTGGTGTGTGCCTACCTTTCCCATAAGTTTTGACCTTATTTTGACCATATGCCCCCTTCAGATGGAAATCCACTAATGATGTCCTTAGCGAACATATTTTCGAGGTTTTTAGACCAGATGGATGCCTAAAAATCAGGGTGATTGCAAAATATTTTGATTACAAACATTCTATTCTTTGTGGACCTATTTGCTTCAAAAGCAATTTATAGTTTATCATTTTTCAAGAAGTTGTGAAAATTGTATGCCAAGTGAAGAACTGGCCCCGTGTGTCTCATTAAGAAACATTTTGCTCTATATGATAAAAAACAATTTTGTAATGATGTTTTTCTGCAACATCCTTCGAGTTATACCTCCCTTCACTGAAAAGTGTAGAGAGAGGATACAATTGGAAAGTCATGGCCGGTTGAGGCTGCATATTCACCTTTTCAAGTTTTACATTGAAAACTTGCATAGAAAAATAATAAACGATGCATGCAGTCGTATGCGCGCGTTACACTAACTGGCAGGAAACAATTTCACATAAGCCAAGTTAGTGTTTAAAGGTGCATTTGTGATTGATTCCAGCACCCTCTGTTTTATTCATATTTTACTAGATATCCTTAAGAAAAACTTATTCACGAAATTTGAGTTAATCCCGATCTTGCGGTTTTGCGTTATGAGCAAATGCTTCTTTCCCACAGTCCCATAGGCCACTGTGCTGTAATTTCTGTCCGTTTACGGACAGAAAATAAAAAATTCAAAATTTCTTACAGATACGATCGAATTTGCACTTACGATTTGGTACACGTGGATTACTAAGGCCAACGGTTCAGGTGATATCAAAATCTCAACTTTTTTTAGGCAAATCGGGGGTACAAGGTTGTGGATCAGGAAATGCCCCTTTAAAGGCACTATCAGTGATTTACAAAATCAGAAAAAAAATCATAAATCAGATTTTTGCAAGTAACAAGTTCTTGGTATCCTACAAGTGATAAGACCAAAAACAACCCAATATGGACAAAATCAGATATTTTAGTCATTACCGTCCGTACGGACACTTATTACAACACATAATTGGAGATTTGTATCTTTGAACACTGCTGTTTTATCCCTTTTCTGTCAAATTCTCAGTTGGGAAAAATAACGTATATGAATTCTATAGATGATGTGACATGTGATGTCAACGCTGGGCAACGAACAAAGCACTGCCCGGCAGTATGCGTGAGCACCTGCAGGGCTTGTGCTTTAAAATTCGCACTCAATCAGGCGTGATAAGGCTATTGAATGCTGTAACTGTATGGGCATATTTTTTGCACCTCTAACATGTCAGTAGACCAGGTGCTAACTTGTGTTTGTAAACATTGATATCACCTCATCTATAGACTTGTCCTTCACATTTAAGCTGCTTTTGCAAATTTCAAATATTTTGACTCTTCAGTCAAATCACTGCATGTAACGACCCATAATTATATGGGCAATTACCAGGGTCATCATGTTTCAGAAAACTCGAATTTGAAAATGTGTATTGCACTATGCATGCAATGCTGTGACCTTTAAAAATATTGCAAGTTTAAACATGGTGACATCACCCCCAAAGTCACAGAGTATATACTTAAATACAAAGTGTATTTTTCATTAAAATGCTGCGGTTTAAACATTTCACACTAATTAGGTTGTGTACAGCCAACAAACCATAGAAGGAATCTTTCCCTTCAGGTGTGTATGTGTGTGAAATGGTATCCCAGTAATTAACATGCTCTATATTCAGTGCTGAATTCTACCTCCTATAACTAAAGTGTTTCAGCTTTTCCTTCAAGACCACTAAACACATCCAAAAAGTAACTCCCCACCCCTGAAATTCATCTGTCAAGCTCAAACCATATACATCATGCATGGGATGTAGTTTGACGATCATACTGTTGTTAACCGATGGAAGTCAGTGCAATCCTCTTCTCTGCAGCTGGTATTCTTAAAGGGAATCTAACTTTAGACCTGGGTTTAAACCAGGGTTAGTCCTACATGAGTGGACCTTTTTTTCCTTTCCAAATAGTGTGAAAGTTAAATGTAACGGGTGATGAAATTCCTCATGGATGGGCCATTTCGACCCATCCCATGAGGAATTTTCTCACCCGTTACAGCACATTTTTAGAGTATGTTGGAAGAAAAAAAGTCCACTCATGTAGGACTAACCCTGGTTTAAACCCAGGTGTTAAGTTAGACTCCCTTTCAGAATACCAGCCTGCATGACTAATTATTCTTCTCTATAGACCAGTTAACATCCTACGTCACTTCTTTTGTTGCCTGCGAATCCAATCCTGCGAATTGTTATGGCCCATAGTATTAAAACTCTAACAGATACAATTGCCCAGTGTGTAACAGTCAGGCTGATCTATTTCAAGATAAAAGGCCCTAACATGTTTACAAACATTGCTGTTAACTGGTCAGTAGGATTTACTGCAACTTCTAAATCCTGAAGTAGGTTCGGTCAAGTGGGTATGTGCACTGACTTCAACAATACTCAGTCGATCGTCACAAATGAGGTGTCAAAGTATGGTAAATAAACACTGCTTCCAATTCCCATAATTTGATGTAATCTTTGAACTAGACAAATTTCGGAGGTGGGGAGGTACTTAAGTGTTTATTTTACAAAAGAAAGTATTGGAATGGAGCATTTCTGTTGGTACAGTTGTACTTCTTGATTCATTCTTAGAGCATGTACAAACTCATGTATGCAGTGTGTAGCACACAGTTAACCGTAACTTTATAAGTTACCGATAAGGTTTGAGACATTTTGTTTCCAAAATATTTGCACTATGCAATGAATTTCATACATTTTTGAATCTGTACTCTTATTTCTAAAATATACGTTCCTGTTGATTTCCACTGTCAGCTACGTGACCTGTATTGGATTGCTAGATAGGCAAGAGCAAAGCCAAGAATTACAGGGAGGCATGGGGGAACTGGAATAATCAGTTGTCTAAGAATGTACTGACAAAACCTGTTTTACAAATTGACTGACAAAATCAGTAACTTTCTGGTTTACTAATGGGCCATATTCTAACAGCTGGGTGACTTTGAGTGTTGCTTTTGCAGTTGAATTTTAACTTGCTCTTTTTTTTCTGAAGACTAAATTTAAAAAAATAAATGTGCTATAAGGCAAATTTAGTCATGTGCAGAGTATTCTGAGACAACCCTTTTTTGTGTCATCTGCAAGAATTGCAGAATGCACATAGGGATTACTCCGGTTTAAACAAAGGCTAGATTTTCCCCAACATAGTCATAGTAATTTTGTCATTCCGTACTGATTATAACCATGCACATGCAGTTTGTATCATTTTTTTTCACAATTATGTTTCCACATGGTAATATAGTACATAGGCAACCCATCATCGGATCCACAAATATTGCATGCCTTTCTAGCTATACACAATATAAATGGGCTTGATATGAAAGAGGATGTTTCATTGTAATTAAGCAGGAGATTGTTCACCTACCAAAATGAACCTCTTTATCACACTAACATCCATCAATGTGTCTGACACTATGCTTTTCATCATGTGTCAGTTTCAGTTTTGCCACCTAGGATATTGATTTGTGATGTCATGCTCAAGGCATACCGATTAAGAGCTATATTTCAGAATGGAAATGGTCAATGCAATCTGTACAAACCTATTTTCGAGTCAACCATGACTTTGCAGATGAGGTTATGGGTATGAGGCTGTTAATCTTGACCACCAGGGTTCAAAGTTTGGTGCCACAGTTCAGTCCACATAGAAATTGCATTGAAAATACAACTATCGGTATATCATCCATTTTGACGGCCAGGTATCCTTCAAAGGCCGACTCGGATTTCCCGATGTTGCCATACCCTCAGCTCCTATTTGAAATTGCTCAAGTAAGTTCTTCAGTCAATGTCCTTCACATGGAAAATCATGACTTTATAGCAATTAAATTATGGATCCTCTGTATTAGATACAGTATTTTGTAGTATAATAGTACCACATGATACTGCATGTAACTGTATTTTATACAGTATCCTGTGGTACCATTATACTACAAAATACCGATACTTATAAAATAAGTTTACTATGTGAAATCCAAAAATCTGATTATTCTCAAACTTGGGAATTTCCCAAATTTGGACAAATATCTTAAATTTTAGTTAACTACTTTTTAGTTAATACACGAAAAATGGCACTTCTAAATCTGAGTCTGCCTTCAGAGAACCAAATGATCAGTTATTAGGGGTACATGGAAAGGGAAAGCCATGTTGTGCAGAAAATGTTATCTGGCCATGTTAAGAGGTATTGTTTGAGGCATTTTTTAGTATAGAACTTTTCACTTTATTTTTGGTAATTGTGTGTCTCTAGTGGAATCTGTAGTAGTTATGACCTACAATATAAAGGGACACTGGCAGATTTTACAGGTTTTTTCTCTATGGTCATTTGGGGAAGAATTTGATGCCTAGGTGATTGGAACCATTCAATTTTGGGGAAGAATTGGGATAAAATTTGGCAAGGAGGGGGAACAATTCTGATCTTCTGGAAAAATAGACACCCCTGGCCGTTTGGTCGAAACTGAGGTTTTAGCACATTAGTATTGTTTTACATTGTGTTAACCTTTTTTTTTTTTTTTTTTTTTTACTCGGATTTCCCGATGTTGCCATACCCTCAGCTCCTATTTGAAATTGCTCAAGTAAGTTCTTCAGTCAATGTCCTTCACATGGAAAATCATGACTTTATAGCAATTAAATTATGGATCCTCTGTATTAGATACAGTATTTTGTAGTATAATAGTACCACATGATACTGCATGTAACTGTATTTTATACAGTATCCTGTGGTACCATTATACTACAAAATACCGATACTTATAAAATTTAGTTAACTACTTTTTAGTTAATACACAAAAAATGGCACTTCTAAATCTGAGTCTGCCTTCGGAGAACCAAATGATCAGTTATTAGGGGTACATGGAAAGGGAAAGCCATGTTGTGCAAAAAATGTTATCTGGCCATGTTAAGAGGTATTGTATGAGGCATTTTTTAGTATAGAACTTTTCACTTTATTTTTTGTAATTGTGTGTCTCTAGTGGAATCTGTAGTAATTATGACATATAATATAAAGGGACACTGGCAGATTTTACAGTTTTTTTTCTCTATGGTCATTTGGGGAAGAATTTGATGCCTAGGTGATTGGAACCATTCAATTTTGGGGAAGAATTGGGATAAAATTTGGCAAGGAGGGGGAACAATTCTGATTTTCTGGAAAAATAGACACCCCTGGCCGTTTGGTCGAAACTGAGGTTTTAGCACATTAGTATTGTTTTACATTGTGTTAACCTTCACCCGAAATGAATAAGCCTAAAATAGCATCTTTGAGTGTAAATCAAGTAATATTTATTTTGAGTGGTGTTATTCCAATGGCTTAGGTTGCACAACTAAAACACAAGATAATATTTCTTGGTGCAAACATGGTTGTAGTGTTTAGTGCAAGTCCCAAATCTATCAATTTCAGCTACTTTAAGGAATGTTGTATTTTACTAGTAATATGCCTCTGCCCCTTTAACTCTTACTACATAATGCTTCTTTGCATGTCTCTATTTTCAAATATCCATGTTGATTTGCAAAATTAATGAAAATCGTGTTCACAGTTTAGCTTATACAGAGAAATATGCTAGGCTGATGTTATTTAAAACCCACCAAAACTTTATTAATGGGCATTATATCTATTGATGTTTACAAAACAATCATATTTTTTTCATTTACAAGGAAATCAATTCTGTCATACCATTATAGAGAATTATATATCAAGAAGTAAATGTCCTTTCATGTGTTGAAAGATCTCCCAGTTATCCGTCAACATTCAATATATTGGATGTAATGTACCTCTGTCATGCCTACATGTGTAAACACAAGCAGCTTACATAGTATCAATCTTAGGGTGCCCAGTTCAGTGACCCTGTATTTATCCCTGTTGAGAAGGTGGCATGATGGCCTCCGGGTGATCTGTATCTCTGTGAATGTCAAGAGGTCAAGAAACTCTCATCCTCTCTTCTTGGCATGTAAAAAAACATGAAATGAAGCCTTGTTATAAGAAGTTATGAACCTCGCTCATTTCACCCCTGATAACCAAAGTTCCTGATAGAGAGCTTATTGTATTTTGCAAAAGAAAACAAAACATGCCCACTAAAGTAGAAGCCACCATTTTACAAAATAAGTATATTTTTGGTAGACCTTTCATATAGAAGTCCCAAGTATGCAAATGAGGTATTACCATTTATTCTGTCAAGTGCTACTGCACAACATCATACAGCGCATGACAGAGTCAACTTTAATACCTCATTTGCATCCTTGGGACTTCTATATGAAACGTTTACCGTATTTTAAGCGTGCTGTGTTCTGCTAGCGTACCACACACTGGATCGTAATTGGTCACAAATGCACCATGACAGCAATCGCAGATGTTGAATGGCTCAATTGTACATGATCAGTGCTTAATTTTTGCTGAGCCCTGGCCGTGTCAGGAACATTGAACGGGGTACATAGCTGTGCCCACATTGCTTTACTCCATCATGCATCAGTGTATGACGGAGTAAAGCGTGTAAACAATTGGGTGCAGTGAGCCTGTTTCATATAATTTTGCAAAATGCAATAACACCCAGACACCATTGCTATACTCCATAAACATAGAAGTACAAAGTAATCAATAAACTCCCACACAAGTCTCAAAAGAAATGCCTGCTATGTCGACTTATACGACCAGTATTTTGTGTACTAGTGTAAGAGATTTGTTTTGTTCATACATCATGGGCCGTGTCTTGTATTGCGCGTGCGATTTCATAGATTTAGACTGCGACGCTACGCAGCGCATCGATTAATTTACTTTGTACTTCTAGGTTTACAGAGTATAGGCCTAAGGCATAGCTACAAAATGAGTGGGTTTAGGCAGAACTTGCTGATTGGTATCAGATGTCAATATATATCTGAGGATTAACATTGTGATCTGCATTGTGGAGTGTGCATTAATGGTCAGTGTGCAAAATCAAAATGTTGTTATCTACTGAACTGTGGCATAGAGGATTGGGATGTTAGTATCGTGTGTGTGATTTGAAGGAAATGTGTAATGACAATGTTTTATATAGGTTTGTCACAGGTCTCCTCCTGTAACATGATATAAACTTGAGGATCATACTTCTGCTTGTTTGATAAATGATACCTGTATTCCATGGGTATATTCATTTCTGGGCAGAATCTCTTTCCCACTATTTTACAGGGGGAAACCTGTGGGAGCCTACTTAACACAATCAAGTGTGATTGGGTTAAATTAATTAGAAAGGCATGATTACATGAACTTCCAAAACTGTATTGAACTGTAAATACTAAATAGGTATTTAAGAAGTCTAGAAAATGGCCATCATTTTGCCAACCAAACTCATAACTCAGTTACAGATTGTATATGCTTTAAACATTTTTAAACATTAGATGTTTATGCTAACCGCAAAATCCCCCGTCTTTCCTCGTCGTAAGAAATACTATTGGAACTTTCAATCATGTAGTCTACTTTATAGGACAATGCATCAGTAATATGCTAATTATACTGAAACTATTTAAAGAAACCTTTTGAGGATTGTTAAAAACAAGAAAGGTGTCCGGAATGTATGTATAGTGATATTGGTCCATGTGGATGCACTTCTCTGGTGGGAAGAGTTGTGGGATTGCCATAAAAAAGAAACATTGTTTGTTTTGGCATAACCGTGTAATCTTGCAGGCTCCAAAATAAGAACTGAACCTTCTTATTTTCCCTTCTACTCTAACATTTTCCCTTAAAGGAGACCCGTACAACGAATAATCTGTAAACAATATACATAAAATAATTATTGACCACACATCTAGGGTTCATAGAAAAACAGAATTATATAAACCCTAAAAAAATTAAAACCATCTAGTCTGACCATGTTCTATTTAAAAATCGCGCTAGTTTATAACGTGGTTTAGGATATACGACCCGGCACTTTAGGTCATACATGCCACTAGGAAATAACACTTGTGAAAGCATCAGTGTGAAGATGTTGACGCTACTGTGTTCCGTCGTACGCATACACAAATACATATCCCAACTACAGTAGCGCGAATTTCAAATATCGCATGGATCAGACAAAAATGCTTTAATTTCGTGTTTATGGTTTAGTATAATTCCGTTTTTCCCCATGACACCACTCCCTATGTTTGATAATTGTTTTTATAGCGTAATTGTGGTAAGTTATTCTTGATACGGTTCTCCTTTAACAAGTAAATATACATTGTCTCATTTAGCATCACACAAGCCAAATCTTATTAGGTTTGTGTTTATGAGATTCTGGAGCATTTTTTAACTTTTATATTTTCCAGATTATTTATGCTCCGAACATAGGGCTCCAAACATGGTAAAACTGTACCATATGCCCTGGAGCATAATTTCACAGGCCAAAATCTCATACAAGCGGTTTGACCCACACAACCAGCCCCATCTATAGGTAAGATAAGAAAATAAGTGCATTTGGCCCTGAGCATGTTTCTTTAAAAGTATTTCGGTGCTCTTGGTACTTCAGGCAAATATAGTGCAAAGATGTTTATGCTGTCCCACACTGTTTTCCAGGACCACATCTTTTCGACTGTTACTTGGAGTGGCGCGATTTCTTGATTATATCTGGCTTTATCTGTTAATTAAGTATCAAAAGAACTTTTACGCTCGGAGTGCGGGTTGCGTGCATGCATCATATAGGCGCTCAATTTTGTAATGCAAGGTCACGGGTTTGATTCCTCCCGCAAGCCAGAACATTTTTTATTATGCTTTATTTTAGGAGTAGCTGGAGTGAGACAACTGCATCAAAATGTCACGTCAGCCATGAAACCGAAAATAGTGAATAGCTGCCCTATGAGATAATTATGCTGATTTGTCCTGGACCCCAAGTTGTGGACGGAATAGACCATTTGCACGATCCCCAGAATACATCTCATTCCGGTGCCCATTTCCATCCGGAACTTTTACCAGCCCAAGTCTGGCTAAAACATACGGTGGAGCGTAACAAAAATACCAAAACTTACCGCTATCTGTGACGTTGTACTATTATTTGTGTAATCGTCCGTCAGTTGACAATTCAGGTGCACAGTACGATCGAACAATCTCACGTTTGTCGTGAATTTCCACACCATGCCTCGATTTGTTTTTTTGTTCCATAGATATTCCTTCTACATTTTTGTAAATTAACTCACTGAAAAGGTACGTTGTATTGAAATTTTAGTCACTGTTCGGCACACGCGAACGAACAGCACATTTTTTTGTAAACAGACCCTCTGGTACAAGTTCCTCGATGTAAATGGGCACCGAATGAGATGTGCGTTGGGGATCGTGCAAATGGTCTATACTCGTCCTTTCCAAATATGTTGAGAACCCCTGTTATAAAGCTTGGAAGTAATAAACCAATATTTCGACTATCAATCCCTATAGGACACCAAATTGTGCTATTAGGAGTAACCACAACAAAAGGCAAAAAAACAAACAAAACCAAAACCTACCCCAACCTACTCTTTCCTGCCACACCAAACCATTTATTATCAATTCAGCTGTCTGAATAAATGGTAATGGCCATGCCCACCCATTACTAAGGAGGTCCTGCCTGCTTGAGTCGCATGGCCCTCGCTATACTTGTAGAACACTAGTTCCTACAAGGCATATTTCAGTGCAAATTGTATCATAGGTGCCTGCTTTCTTAAGATGAAAAATAGCACGAGTAAAAAATTTTTATTAATGACCTCTCGATTTTGACATGACGTGTAATATAATTTTAACCAATGGGATCAAAAGGAATAGGATTATATTATTGATACGTGAATAATACAAACAAACCATTGTCCGTGTAAAACGATAACCAGCCCATCCCATTATACTAGTATATAGATTGGTAATTACTATATTGACTAATTTTGTTATAAAAGTGATAAAATGACTATCATGTGGTCAGAGCAATGTAGACAAATTTCTGCCTTCGTAGATAGCAAAACATTTGACTTTTTGTGTTATTTCAGTCATGCATTTAATGAAAAAAAATGCAAAGAAAAACTAATTTTTGTGTTAAGATGATCTTTTCATGTAATCATTTCAGGTTCTTATCACTTTTCAAATTGAAACAAAAAGGTTGCTTGTAATTATATATATCCCACAATTTTAGAATTTCAAAGTTTTGTGATAATGGCAAAACAATAGCAAGACCTAAAATAGGTATGTCTGTGCTTCCCCTTTCTGAAATAAGTTTGGCAGCCATCTTTATGCTACTGTAGGCACCCATGGAAAGATTAATTAGTGTGCTCTCTTGAGGAACTTAGAGCCTGAAAGGAGTGAATGAAAAGTTTATTTTTTCATTTTGTATAGTTGTTAGACTCCAGGTTGACTGCAATGGTGTCTTGCATTATATCTGCCAATGTAGCTTCCAAAGTATTCAATAGGTTCTTGTGCGAGGTGAATGTACATACAGGGTCACTAAAATGTTACGTTTTTGGCAGTTTAACTGACGTGATGCTGACTATACATTGTCCCATAGGATAGTGTAAAGAGAAATATTTTTCTGGCCCTAAAATCTCACTGGGGTAATGAAAACAATGTGAGCTTTACATGAGGCGCTCCATCGGTCACCCACCTTTAATTGTCCTGCATTTTGAGCAGATCGGCTACAGATGTATTAAGTATTTTGAAGCTCACTAGCTGTTCTCTTTCATTGAGTGTTAACAAGCAGTGGAAAGAGGGGAGTAACTATTTCATCACCACCCTTTATGTTTTATTGCCAGGCAACAAATCGGCCAACCAAATCGATACCTTCATCAAATAGTAAGAGTGTGTATGACTATACCACTGACTGAATGGGTTTGTGGAAGTTACTCATGAAATTGCTGTCGTGCAGAAAGGCATTGTTGTGGCTGCTTTGGGTCCCGTGTGTGAGACTTACTGGCTCAATACCAGAAGTGTTGATAAGAATGTGCACGTTCCCGTGTGAAAACTTAATTGTGGGCAATATTTTCAAACAGGTCGGCAAAATGGCTGTGTGGTATCTTTACATATTGAAGAGCTTGCACACAATTACAGCAAAAGCTACACCAGAGAAATGACACAACACTGGGCAGTGTTTTCTATTTGAAAGGCATCTCAGTGATAACTTGATTTAAACCTGTTTTTGCATGAATATACTGTCTACTATCGCAATAATGAAACAGCTTATAAGCCCAAAGTGATGATTTGTAAAATTGAGATATTCCTGTATATTGTCTGATAGCTCGCTGTGTGGGTATAAACTTCACAACTTTGGGCTAGCTACAGCTGTCCCTTGCCAGCCTGGGGCTAGCTTCAACTAGCTACAACTTTCATCAGCCAGGCTGGGGCTAGCTTCAGTTAGCTACAGCTTTCCTCAGCCAAGCTGAGGCTACAATCTTGGACAAAAGTGTTGGCACACTTTTCTTACCGTACGATAAAATCGTCCCCTCTCCCCTGGAACAAAGTTGAAACCTGAAATTGTGTTACAGTGCATCTAACAATGCTCAACATTGATTGGTGGAGAAGGGGAGGTTTTAGGGACTAGCAAAAGCTTCAAGCTTTATACCAACAAAGGTTGAATTTCGTACCTTCAAAAATGGTCGAATTGTGCAGATGTAAAAGAGCAATTTCCACAAGGTGTGCCAACAACTTTTGGCCAAGATTGTAGCTTCAGCTATCCACAGCTGTCCCTAGCCAGACTGGGGCTAGCTTCATCTAGCTACAGCTTTCCTCAGCCAGACTGGGGCTAGTTTCAGTTAGCTACAGCTTTCCTCAGCCAGACTGGGGCTAGTTTCAGTTAGCTACAGCTTTCCTCAGCCAGACTGGGGCTAGTTTCAGTTAGCTACAGCTTTCCTCAGCCAGACTGGGGCTAGTTTCAGTTAGCTACAGCTTTCTTCAGCCAGGCTGAGGCTTGCTTCAACTAGTTAAAGCTTTCCGTCAGCCCGGCGGACAAGATTCATTTAGCTACAGCTTTCTCAGCCAGGCTGGGGCTAGCTCAAATAGCTAGAGCTTTCCCAGCCAGGTTGGGGGCTCGCCAGCTAGCTACAGCTTTCCTCAGCCAGGCTGGAGGAAATATTCAACTAAACTACATGCTATCCCCAGCTTGATTTATGGGAGGACTCAGTCTGTCAAATTGAGGCATATTTTGATGAAAACAAATTAACCATGCAATCTTTGCATGCCGGGGATGTATAGCCACCACTCATTACCAGTTAAGAGTATGTTGAGGGTACAGAGGTTGTATTGCACTGTATGGTATTGTTTAGGAGTGGAAGGACTCCAAATTACCTTATGCCAACTCTGGAGTATAACCAATTGCAATTCAGATATTAATTTAAATGAGAGTACATTTTTGCTGCTTTGATACATGTGCTTGCGAGTGTTAATAAAGTGAAAACGGATGTAATCATATGACATATCTGTTTGTTTGTATAGATTTTGTTTGACTTAATGTAATGTTAGACATTTGTTTTGTGAAGTTGACATCTCAATTTGAAGACATATCCATGTGTCCACCTTGTAGATGCTTTGAGATGGCTTCCCAATGACTGCAGGTCTTTTGGGAAGCCATCTCAAAAATACCTGTGACCAGAATAGGATTGTTAAAATTGATCCCATTTGAAAAGTTGAAACCAATTGCATTGCAGGTGATAAAAGAAAAACAGGTTAAAAAAAGAAAAAGTTTAAAGGGGGGATGGCCCGACTTTAAGGATTATGAAGTTTTCATCTGATAGATTGGCCTGTACTCCAAAACCCCATCGGTTTTTTTTTTTTTCAAAAAAAAATTCGCGCCGTATTTCAATCCGTTTTGAAGTAGAGCTAAAAACGTGATTTCTAGGTCCCATGAGTAGCGTGTGTAAAATAAATATGGTCGACCAAAATAGGTCACCATTTTCGCTCATAACTCCAAAACCAAATATCATTTGCCTCTAAGCATTTCACAGGGTAAATGAGAAAAATTAGTAGCCTTATTCTGATACCAAAAGTTGACCATTCCGGTAAAATCGGGGGCTCTGGGGACGAGGTATTAGCGATCGGGCCATGGCACCTTTAAGAACCATCTTGTTCATGCGCATTTTGAATAAGCTAATGTTTAAAGAAAAAAAAACATGCTCTGACTATACTTAAAGAGACAGGGGATTTCCAGAAAGAAGCGTTTTTTCCCCAATTTTTGTTGAACTCCAGTTTTTTGCAAATTTGGAATGCTTACCAAGGTCATTAGATCCACACCAAGAAAGATAAGTCCAAAACGCCCTCTTTATGTCAATAAGATGATTATTTAGTATTTTCTGTCGTCTGTCGTACACGACAGAAAATTCAAAGCATGGTTCTATGGGGTTGATTATGATAGCAGGCAAGTTTAAGACAAGGTTTGCGGTTTTCTCTTGTACTTGTTTAATAAATCTTTGAAACGTTCTCGGTAGGTGCGTCTACACCTTCCCCCCCCAATGCAATTGAGCGAAAAGTATATCTACTGGCACTTATAATAGGGCCAGTGTCAATTTCTATACATGTCTATAGCTTGACAGCATATAATTAATTCCATATTTTCTGTTTATCCTCCTGTATAATTCTCTTTTAACACCCTGGGCACTACCTGCTAATCTATCCGCATATCTCAGCACTATGTAATTGATTACAAGGAAGGTAATATCACTATATTGAGCAAATCGGAAATACTCAGTAGGTACTGACCGGGGGGGGCAAGTTGCCCACTCTGCTTGAAAAACAACGGGAAGTACGATATATGAGACCCCCAAAATATGCATTTTCGTTCCCTATTTTCGGCAATTTCGACAAATTTCAGCTAAAATTTGGGCAAAACTTTAAGTAATTAGGCGGTTTTACGTGGCTTCGCGTGCATTTCGTCAAGTTCGGAATTTATTTTTAGCAAATCACCGGGACGACACACAGAATTTTGCTCCCTCTGTGGGAAGGGGTGGGGGTGCGATTGGAAATGTTTGCCCCTCTGGATCGACTGCAACGTATGCCACTGGAAATACTGTAGAATGGTGGTGTGGTTTGCAAAGAGATATAGAAGCACATTTTGATTGGGTACTCAGAGGAGCTATCTCATGTTGTGTCCGGTAATGAGCCAATCAGACAGATGTATATAGGTGGTAGTGCAGGGGGTTAAGCTGTTGTGTCTAACAGAATGAATGCAGTCACAACATGTATAAATTAATCTCACTTAGATATGTTTTGTGGGGCCGCCAAGCTATAGCTGGAAGGACCACTTAGCAATCCGTGGTGCGGGTGTATGTGGTGTGTCCTAATTGTTGGTTTTTTTTTAAATTGACCTCAATTGAAAAGTGAAGTGAAGTCAATGGAACCAAACTTCTGCATAAGTGCCCATGGGATCCCTCCATATGTTGATGAGGTCATGGTCATGTGCCAAGGTCCAAAGGTCTTGAGGTCACGTTGAAAATAGGGCTAAAAAATGTAAAGTGACCCAAATTTAAAGTTGATGTCAAAATCTGAGTCATAGGTGCAATATGGGATCCCCCATTTTTTGATGAGGTCAAAGGTCACAGATTCATATGAGGTCAAGTTGAAAAATAGGCTAAAATGTAAAATTGACCTCAATTGAAAACCAATAGGTGCACCATGGGATCCAACATAGTTTGTATTTGTATAGTTGTATTACTGATTAATTAATAATTAATGTGAGGTCAAGTTGAAAACATAGGCTTAAAAATGTAATTTTGACCTCAATTGCAAAGTTGATGTTCAATTGGAACCAAACTTGTGTATAAGTGCACCATGGGATCCCTCATATGTTGATGAGGTCAAAGGTCATGTGCCAAGGTCAAAGGTCATGTGAGTCAAGTTGAAAAATAGGCTAAAAATGTAAAATTGACCCAAATTTAAAAGTTGATGTTCAAACTTGAGTCATAGGTGCAATATGGGATCCCCCCATTTGTTGGATGAGTTCAACGGTCACAGATCATATGAGGTCAAGTTGAAAAATAGGCTAAAAATGTAAAATTGACCTCAATTGAAACCAATAGGTGCACCATGGGATCCTTCATATGTTGATGAGGTCAAAGGTCATGTGCCAAGGTCAAAGGTCATGTGAGGTCAGTTGAAAAATAGGCTAAAAATGTAATTTTGACCTCAATTGCAAAGTTGATGTTCAATTGGAACCAAACTTGTGGCATAGTTTGCCCCACCATGGGATCCCTCATATGTTGATGAGGTCAAAGGTCATGTGCCAAGGTCAAAGGTCATGGAGCGGCCCACAGCTTATATGCTTTGAATATGCGCGGCCGAAAGCCGAGTGAACCGCAAAAAATTCTAGGGGTTTTTATGTAGATACACTGTATGTGTATTGTTGCAATCAATGGGTTTATCTTGTTTGATACATGGATAGGTAATGATCTGCTTCATCAGTATATGATGTGTATCTTTTATAACTGTTGTAATTTGAACTTATTGAAGTAACGTTTTAATATTGCATTGTATAAAAATGTTTTAAATGACACGATATGACACAATTGTGTCGTGTGTTAAATTTTAATACTCGCTTTAATCTGTGGAATACAGTGGCCTACTATAAAAACATAGCTAAGATACTAACTTGTCGCATGCATGCACTTGCACACACACATATGCACACACACATATGCACACACACATATGCACACACACATATGCACACACCCATGTACACACACGTTTGCAGCCATAAAATTCTTGGTATAATTGCATAATATCACATGGGTGCTGCCAATTAATAATTTGGCAGAATTACATTATACCCTTCTCACCTTACTGTAATCATTGCTTATCCTGGTACCAGAATAAATCCATGATTTTGAGTAGGGGAGAAAACTAGGGCATGCTGTAATGATGCCATTTGCTTCAGGGAGGCTGTACACACGAACCCATTCATTGTCCAGATCTTTGCCCATGAATATCACTCAGGGGATGATAGAAACTTTTTTTTTCATTTCACAAAACTGAAATTTTAAAATGAAGTAATGTGATATCCGAGTTTGCCACACACGCATTGAGACATCGGAGTGCTTGTGAGCAATTCCTGTATTTAATTTGACTTTAACTGAAGTCTTCCTTAAAGATTTATGATGAGTAATAACAGCAGACAAGTAAAATATGAAATGAGTTATTTCCTGTATGTATTGACTGTTGCCACACACACACAAACACACACACTGACACTCTCAAGCACATACACTTAAACTGAGAAAATGACTCTTTTAGATAAACTTTGACCAAATTAGAAGTAATCTCTTGTCACTTGTCCCAACCAAATCATACTAGTAGTGGCAAAATATCACAAGATATTTGAGCTGTGTCATGAGTGTCACAAGATAAGAATGGCTGTGTCACGAGTGTTGCATTTTACCCATGTAGACCCATTATTTTGGTACTGACTTGAAAAGCAGTAGGGGAATTTTGCGAGAGCACGCATGTCTGTATAAAACTGTTCCAGTTTGGTTAGGTTTGCGTTTAGTCTGATTTAAACCACTTGAGACTTGGGGTTAAAGCGGCACTTGCACATTTTCAGAAAATATAAAATTTCTTCAATTTGCTCGCAAATGATAGTCTAGGCCATTGGAAGAATAGAGATATGGTATATTTACACAAAAAATAACATACCCAAAAGCAGATAGGAACATTAATAAGTGGCTAAAGACATAACAGGTAATTGTAGGGTAAATTTTAAGTTTGCCGTAACGTTCTGAAACTTAACAACAAATGTGTCTACTACATGAATATCACAGACTCGTACTCATTAATATTAAACCACAGAGGTCACAGACCGGTCAAACAAGGTGCATGCCGTGAGAATCAACTCTGGCATGTGTTTTCTTGTGTTACACGCCATTTCCACATCGTCTGATGAATTAATGTCGCCGGCAACATTAATTATAAAATTGTTCTGTTTACCAATAAGGGCGCTGATTTGGGCTTAATAATTTCAGGTGAGGGATAATGCACAAATATCAATTTTGAAAAATCTAGAGGGCGCACTATTTTTCAAATGTGCCAGTGTCTCTTTAAGGTGCAGTAGTAAGGGTTCCTTCATATGTGGATGGTGTCAAAGGTCATAGACCAAAGTCATAGGCCATCTGAGGTCATGTTGTATGTGTATGTCACTGACCTCTACACATGGATTTTTTTTTTTTTTTTTTTTTTAATTTGATACCAAACTTGATATGATTATTGAAAGTAATGATTTTAACATTACTACGAAATATGTATAATAAAGGGGCGTGGCCTATGACGTCATTATTGTGGTCAAATTGTTGGGCACCCCTTCTGAAATTGCTTTACATACCCCAAGGAAGGTTTGTGCCAAGTTTCATGCTTTTGTCCAGAAGTGCACGATCTTGGTGAAAATTAGGACTTATCTACTTCACTATAAGGTGCAGTAGTAAGGGTTCCTTCATATGTGGATGGTGTCAAAGGTCATAGACCAAAGTCATAGGCCATCTGAGGTCATGTTGTATGTGTATGTCACTGACCTCTACACATGGATAGCGGGTCTGAGTCGCCGATTGAAACAACAGGAAGTTGCTTTTTGCCCTTCACAATATGGCAGGAAATAAGGCATACACCTACTGGTGCACATATTCCACACAGATGTTCTATTGTAATACAAAATTCCTTCAACTTTGACAATAAAGTGAAGCCATATTGCGCAGGGCAAATGCAGCTTCCTGCGGTCTCAATCGGCGACTATTCAACTGTGCGCCAGCCCGCTATCCATGTATAGAGGTCAGTGGTGTATGTGTGTTCCATTTTGGTTAGGTTTTCATTTTTCCAGGTCTTCGAAAAGTTGAAGTCCAATTTAAACCAGATTTGGGGTTAAGGAAGGTGCAGCAGGGGTTCATTCATATGTGGATGATGTTAAAGGTCCTGGACCAAGGTCAAAGGACATCTGAGGTCAAGTTGTATGTGTGTGGTGTGTGTGTGTGTGTGTGGTGTGTGTATGTATGTATGTGTGTTCCCGATTTTTGGTTAGGTTTTAAATATTTCCAGGTCTTGAAAAGTTTTTTTGAAGTTGATTAAAACACGACTTGGGGTTAAGGTGCAATAGGGGTTTCCTTCATATGTGGATGATGTCCTATGTATGGACCAAGGTTAAAGTTCATCTGAGGTCATGTTCCAGGACTGCCATCTTGCCAGGTGGATTGATGCAAGTTTACTCCTGATTTTGTTTTTAAAAAAAAAAAAAAAAAAAAAAAAAAAAAAAAAAAAAACAACAAACAAAAAAAAAAAAAAAAAAAAAAAAAATCTGCAAAGCAAAATGATTACAGTTAGCGCATAAAATAATTATCCTTCTATTTACCCCTGCAGGGGTTAAGGGGGCATTGGCCATCCCAAAATATTCCATTCCCCCAAAAAATAGCAAGATATGGGCCTAATGTAAAAAATAGCTGATAAAACCAAGTTTTCCAATTGTAATAGACTTTGCAATAAGTTAAAGCCATGGCTTACACCTGATGTGGCCCTAAATGATACTATGCATCGTTCCCCAGAATGCTTTTGTTCCTATCATTAAGCCGTCAGATCATGATAGAAGTATCTGTATATACACATAACATTAATATTTTAGAAAAGAGTAGGGTGATTTCCGTCCAGTGAATGGACCATGGGAAATAAGCTTCCTGTACAGACATTCTTATGATATTCTTGGACATTTGTCCAAATAATTCAAATCAAATCCTAAAGTTAAGCCACTGTAAGCTAGCTTATATCTTCGTTATGATACATGGCCATGAGAGCCATTTTGAAAAATCACGTGATTGCCCTCAAAGCAATACATTTACCACGATTCCTATATTCAATAAGATATTCTGGATAAGCTTGACTCTATCAAGATCACAAAGATGGATGGATCATTAACATTATCCACACATGAGTCATGAAGATCTCCAAGCGGGTCTAGTGCATTTTCCGGGGAGGGCGCTGGTATTCTTTCTTGCCAACAACAAATGACCGACCACGGACTCTGACAGAACATCCTGCGTATGTGGATCTATGATTGGCGGTACACACTGTCAGAGTATCGTGCATCACGTGCAAGGAACTGCCTTGCCCATATAAGCATGTCCCACATGGAATCCATGATGCGAAAGTCAAACGTTTTGTCGACATATGGGCGTATAGAGCTTTTGTTTGGTGCCATGCCCACTGTTTCTCACAGATGCTTCCATTTCTTGTGCATTCCCGCTCTCGTTTCTCAAAATGAAAGAAAATAAAGGCCACAATAAACTAGACAGTGGTTGTGCTTAAACCAAGCATAAGGGTATATATGTGTGGGGTATATTGTAAAAATATACTTCGAGCACATTGAGTAATACCAGACCTCAATCGACATCAACAATGACAAGTGGGTCTACATGCGTAGTAAACATACTGCATTGTGCCAGGGTTTTCCTAACTTAGGATAATTGGCCAGGAACTTAGAATAAATATGTAAAACAAGTATTTCCAGGCCTTTTCTGGTTATGACCTTTGACCCAAAATGGTAATTATTCATCCCTGACTTGACTTTTGTATGTTGGTACTCGAGTTGGCCGAGAAGAGTTGTAAGGCACTGCTTATATGATCAAACGGCCCTGGTTCGAGCATCATTACAGTGTTAGAGTGGATAATAAGTTATCCCAAAGTTATGCATATAGGATTTATTTAATATTAATATGTATGAATCCTGTACAAAACCATACAAGAACTAGTCATTATGGGCTCTGTCCATAAAGTAGGGATTTATTTTAAATTTTGTATTTACTTTTCTATTCATATGTATTTTTGGGGGGGGGCGGGAAGGTGCCATTTTGAAAAATATTGCCAAAAAGAGGATAAAAAACACCTTTTCTACCCTAAAAAGTAACAAAAAGACTTTTTGAAGTACATTATTTTGAATTTTGTGGCGCAGTTCTCTCTACTCCCAGCTTAAAGGGCATGATGAAGGTGTGCTCTCACTCTAAGGCTAATCTTCATCACCTTGTGTAAGAGTTGGATTAAAGGGCTGACCGACACAGATTCCGAGGAGGGCACCCTCCAATTGTAAAAAATCATGTTTTCTGTTTTATATAAATGCTTGTAACATACTAATTACTGGTGATATGGCTAAGCTCAAATCAAAGTCCTTCATATGAAAATCACATCTTTGTTATAAACTTCCATAAATCGGTATATATGTTACTGCTTCAAAATGAAAAAAGATATTCATCTCAAACTTTGGAATTAGGGACTATCTTTAGTTCTAGTTGGTTATTTCTAATTAATACACAAAAACATTATCTTTCACAAAATCTTTGTGACCCGCTAATGCCTGCTTGCCCAACAATGTTCCAAACACCATACCATTTTGGTCTGGGAGGAAAAAAAATCATATAATTTGATTTAGTTGCAAAGTCTTACGTGACAAATCTGTCCCATAGCTGCATAGTTCTGCACTAGTTTAATGGCAATTATGGTAGCGGTGTTCTTGTACATGGTTTTAAAAAACAGGTCTCTCACGGGCCATGTTCTCTGCCATGAATGCATGGAGTCTATTGAAATCAGTGTCTGGTTTGTCACTATTTGCCATGCCTTTCATATTCAATGTTTCAGGTACCTCCAGGCTGAAATTAATTAGAAATCCAAAAGTTATCATACTGTCATGAAGTCGTTTCAGTTCAGAGGGAACGCTCTTCTGTAAAAGGGATACAGATATGATACTAGAAATTTAAAAGTGATACTATAAAAACTAAAGACCCAAGAAGATTTTTTAGAACCACTATAAACCTATAAAATTAATTACCCTAGTTTTACAATAAAATCGGCCACTCTAAAAAAGTTAGACCCTGCGGGACTGTATAAAAACTATTGAAGACCGTACAAATATCACGCTAAGACATTCCAACTTAAAACAAAGAACTAACTAAAAACAGACCTACTACTAAACGATTAAGACCCTACAACTATGTGACCTAAGACCCTACTATTAGAAGGCTAAGTAAGTTCCTACTTGTAAGACCAAGAACCTTGTCATTGTTTGTAAAACAAGACCCTGCCATACAGACCCAAAAAAGTGCAACCAGAAAAAAAAAAAACTCACAAAATGAGTATTTAATCTTTATAGGGCACCTTAATAAAATTTATTATACACTTATGTATAATCAGTGCCAATGTCTGTAATCCACCGGCAAAAACCCAAAAAGACATGTAAAAATATACAAGACTGGTTTTCACTTATTCCAGTTTTCTCAGCATCCATTGCCTAGGTTAGCTATTCCATACGCTAAGGAGGTTAAAGGCACTCGAGACTGGGACAAATCCAAGACAGGGGGATATGCCGGTGTAGTATTTGTGACAAGCGGAAATATGGTCCGCCCGGAGCCGTCATGTCATATTTTGCACCAAGGAGGCCAGTAGTACCGCAACAAGGACGGACTATGTGAACCGCCTCAAAGAAGGTGGAAACATATCACAATCATCTCGTCATTGGCACCTCAATGCCAGAATAGATTAGACCAGGACAGTCACATATCACACCCAATTTTTTGTTGGTGATTGAACCTCATTGCTTCTAGGATGGAAATAAAACAATGGGCATGTCTAGTGAAGACTATGCCAAGACATAAGCTTCACCTAGCACAACCAGATTCCCACAACTGGAAACGCATCTGGAAACCTGGATTGCATCAGGAGGATTACACATCAGCTAGTCCACATTCTCATCAACAGCAGAGGGAGTGAATTCCTGCGGAATGTAGGGCCTAAAACTCTTTGGAACTGGATTCAGACCATTGTATTTTAGCCAGACTTGTGTACTCCAAAGGTTAAACTAGCAAGAGGCAAAGTGGACTGGAAGGAAAAACCTGCAAGATGCTGATACCAAGTATGAGTTCCAGATGGAGCTTGTCAAACAAGTCAATCACAGAAAGGTAGGATTAGTTTGAAAAAAGCCCGTCTCTGAAGTAGTAGCTTGCATGGAAGGTGATGGAAAAATGCAAACCGCATGGATTACCTAGCTGGTGGTCAGGTAGGACCATGAAGACTGCGTGAAGGAAAGAGACAAAGCAAAGAAGAAGTACTTGCTTGGAAAGTCAAGAGAGACCTTGAGAAGCCTAAATCCCAGGTTAAACGAGTCGCCACAGTAATGAGCTGGCTTCTAATCAACAGCAGATGGAGACCTCCAGGATAGCTGATCAGAAAAATGATTATCATACACCTGGAAAATCATCACCGCAATCGCTGTCAGAATAACAGAATAAATTCAAGTGAGATGCGTGATGGGTCAGGTGAAAAAGAGTGAATGGAAAAGAGTTGCTGATCTACTAAATAACGACAGTTACACTGTGTGGCCCATTAACATCCTCTCTTCCTCCAACAGCTGATCAGATCTACTCATCTGTGTGGACTCGCTCACCCTTGAGAAAAAACAGAACGGCAATCCAGGCTACTGGTGATGAGAATAGAACCATGGGGATCCAATTTAAGGAAAACCAAGCGATGTCGTCCCTGGAGAAAGTTGATCAAGCAAAGATCCACATCCTGCGGAAGAATCATCGAAGCCTTTAGGCAGCACAAACTTACACTCTCCATTACTTTCAATTGACGTCAAAGAAGGGCATTCGATAACATCCCGAAATGTCACGTTCTCAATTCTCCGTCACTATGGTTATTCCAGAGATCATAGTGGAAACTGGATTCAGACCATCGTTTGAATATATTGCTCACCACCGCATGCATTACCTCCAAAGGTAAACTATCCAAGAGAACAAAGTTTGACTGGGAAGAAGCTACAAGATGCTGATAACAAATTATAAATTCCAGATCGAAAGCTGTCAAACCAGTTCAAGGAACTTCAGTGTGAGATATTGCAATACCAATCACAGAAATATGACCAGTTTGAAAAAGCGGTCTCTGGTAGTAGCTGAGAAGGTGGTCGGAAAATGCAAACCTCGTGGATTGCCTAGCTGGTGGTCAGGTAAGACCATGAAGTTGTGTGAAGAAAGAGACAAAGCAAAAAAAAGACTGGGCACTTACTTGTAAACGTCGAGAGAGACCTCCAGAAAGCAAATTCACGTTATTAAACGAGTCACAAAGGTAAGAAATGGCTTAAATAGCAGGTAGGAAGACCTCCAGGAAGCTGATCAGAAAAGCGATTATAACACCCACCACCTGGAAAATCATCCAACGCCAATCTGAAATAACAGAACAAATCCAAAGGTTAAGATGCATGATGGGTGGACCAGGCCCATCAAGGGCAAAAGAGCTGAATGGAAAATAGTACTTGCGGATCTACTAAACATAGGACAGAAGTGGCCCAGTAACATCTTCTCTTCCTTACAAGTACCAGCTTATCTACTCATTATGTGGACCCGCCCACCCTTGAAGAAATACAGAAAGCAACCATGGGGCATAATGTTGATGAGATCATAAAAACCATTGGATCCAATATTAAGGAAAAACCAAGTGGTTTTCGTCCTGGAGTCAAAAAAGTTGTGCTCACAGCAAATCCCGTACTGCGAGAATCAGCGAAGCCGTTAGCAGCTACAACTTCCACTCTCCATACTTTCATCGACGTCTAGAGGCATTGATTTCCATCAATAGAAAGGTTCTGTTCTAAAATTCTCCGTCACTATGGTATTCCAGAGATCATAGGGAAGTGCCAGGGTACCTTACAACAGCTCCAATGGTGTTGTCATGGTGAATGGTAACCTCCCGAACGCTTCTTGCCACCCAATCCTCTTTTTTGTACTCGTAGAATCCTGTGAAGAGAGCAACTGAAAAACGAGTTTGGTATAACTACCCACCCTCGTCAGTCCAGAAGACACCAAAACAAGATTTTAAATTACTTGGATTTTGCTGATGACATCGCATGCCTTGAGTCATAGATCCCTAATACACCGGTCACAACTTGACAGAACGTTTGCTGTGCAGAAATCATAGTGTCTCCAAAACTGAGTGCATGACCATCAATGTTATCGACAGAATCATGGGAGTAGGTATATGGACAGCAATAAGACATGGACCAACTATATTCCCTGGATCTATCATGGCATCTATAGCAGCAGCGGAATTCCAATGGTGGTTGCCTTCGGGAAACTGGAAAAGATCTCAGAATTCATTAATCTGAAAAATGCTATCAAGATCAAGCTTTTCAAAACTACACCACCTATGTAACAGTGCTACTTGTGGAGTGACTGCTGGTGCTTGTGGTGTGAACATGTGGGAAACAAGAAATATGCGTTTTGCCACATCATGTACGGATAATTGCTAAATTCAAGTGTGGGGATAGTGTGGCGTAATGAGCCCAATCCTGATAAAACAAAAAACAGCCCATCACCAACCCACGGACGACAGCGCAAACTGCGTTTCCTTGGGACATCCTAGGAGGTCAGAAGAGAATAGAGGAGAGGTATATGTCTCTAATCCCAGTCTATGAGAATGAAGGAGAGAGGCGACAACACCGCTGTTTTTGGCACACAGTTGCCAATTGCTTGATTTTTGAAAACTGGATTATCATAGTTAATTGTTACAGACTTTACCTTTGAAATCCGGTTCAATCCCGGGTATGCAATTACTCTTACCCTGTTTAGTACTGATATCTAAACATAGAATGCAATTTGGAAGCAGAAGAAAAAATGTAATAAACATATTAGGTAATAACATCACACATTTTGAAAAGGGGGGGGGGGGGGAAGGTCTACCCTAACCGTTATCATACTTCTCGTAATCTTTACGTGCTGTTGTAAATTATCGGGTTTTAATGTAGAATGTGAACTTCTATCAAACATGGTGTTAAATAACATCCCAACGTCATTCAAAATGCAAAAATCATATTTCTCTTTTATTTTTATAAAAGTTGTGTCAATTGGTTTTGGTAGAACTCGATTCTTACTTTTTAATTTTTTGTATATTTATTTTTTTCCTTTCTGTAAAAAAGGAGTTCATAATATTTTAATTCTAAAACCATCCCCCTTTTAAATTTATGTAATGTAGTGGATAAGGTATAGGATTTGTAAAATCGCAAGGCTTGGTTGATTTAATATTGTACTTGTATTAAAAATTACTCATGATTAAATAACCGTTCTATCTTTTAGAGTTTCTTTATAAAGTTAATGCCCTTTTAAGAAAAGAATTCTATCTGTTTTAAATGTGAATAACTTATATTTTAACCTCGTCTTACCAAGCCTTTTTTGTAATACTGTTTACCAAGGGGGGGAATTCGTTTAGAGCACCCGATGCTTATTATTTTGGATACCCGTGGATAGCTAAGGTCCTCCTCTTTCCTTTAATAACACAATAAGTACTAACATACCTAGTAATGTCGTCACAAATGACGTCCATAAAGTCCTCGATCGGCCAAATTGGCATTGTTCCCACAGAAATAGTCGCAAATCCGACTTTTTGCCGCTAAAAAAGTAGAAAAATCGGATTTTCATGCGGTTTTCGCTCTAAATGATTGGCAATTGACCTAGTGCTAACCTAAATTGGACATTTTAGAGCAATGCAATATATCATAATAATTCAAAAAGGTACTATTTAAAAATTCTTTGGGTGGCAACCCCCCCCCACCCGCCCCCCCCCCCACCCTTCGCCTTTGACGCTGGGGCAACCCAACCCGGTGAAGGTGCCTTACCTTCACATTTTTTTTTATCGATAAAATGACCGGAAAGGATGGAGAAAACGATACCCGGAAACTTTTTACGAAAGCGTTTGACATTTTAGCGCACCGGACAAAGTTTCGGTAGTGAGTGGGGGTGGTTAACCACTCCCACCCCCACCCTTGGATTAAACGAGGGTAAGGTGCAAACGATGAAGATTTCATTCCACATATCAGTGTCCCAAAAATCAAATCTGATTTTTTTTGCCTTAATGTAAAGCATTCCATCAAAAAAATATCCCCATCTGATAGAATTAAGGCTGAGAATGTTTCTTTGGTACAAAGTTGTGATATTTCTAATTTCCGTATATAGGCTGTTTTAGTTGAAATTAAGGAAGCAAATAGCCTTTTTTCTTCTCTCTTTTAAGGCATTTCTGTAGCCAGATACAAGGTAAAATTTTTTTTTTTTTTTTTTTTTTTTTTTTAATATAACACAATATTAGGGTGCCTCAAAATCTCTTTTGCCCCGTGGTTAATTCTTTCATCCAAAAACGTTTTCCACTCAATCAAAAGTGGCACAAACTTGAATTTTATTTTCCGCATTAAACTGGATTTATCTTTCGATTGAAACAGCAATGAGATGAAAACCAAAAATACTGGAAACCCTGGTCTTTCTCTTAATGTGTGTACAAACTGACTTGCTTATGTTTGAGATATAATATTGAAAACAGAAATCTGTTTTTGATGTACATTTTGAGACAAGGCTGTATATTGGTTGGGGGTCTTATCTTATATCAACCACCACGGTCAAAGATTTTCAGTGAAGAGGGCTTGACTGTAATGTGATGGGATTCTGAGTTTAAATTCATAGATCATTAGTTTGGATGAGACTTTGCATATTTATGGACGACCCTGAGTATATCATCATCATCATCATCAGCAATCATCATCATCAATAATCATCATCATAATCATCATCATCATCATAAACATTACAAGTCTGAAAATAGTGAATGGAGTTACCGGTATTAACAGCCCCTCCCTCAAATTTAAGGGGTCATGACAGTTTGAGACTAATTTGTTGCTTTTGAGCGTTGACAAAATGGGAATCGGTAATTCTTCACTTTTACCATTGATATGGGGGGAAGCACATGAACCTTTACTTATGAAAGTTCTGCTCTGCTATCCATGTAACCTCTTGTGGTTCCTTTATTTATCAGTTAATCAACGATAAGGATGGCCTTACAATGCTTAAATCCATACAAACCCAATACTATCATGACAATATAACTTAACTTGACGGCCTAGAGCATTTAAATATAGGATTCAACGTCATGCCATGGTTATTTGTTAAAATAGTCTATATATACCTCGCTATTCGACGGCGCTCAGTTATGTTCAAAAATTTGGGCCTCCTTCGAACTTCTCTCTTTGTACCATAAAGTAAGTTCTGCTGGACCATGGTTTCAAACTTCAGGTTGTAAATATTTGTGTGTGTTGAGAAGGAGCATACCTTAGCTCCACCACCTAAATAGTCCTCATATGCTTTCTCCAGGCCGTCTCCATCAATGTCACTTTTCATATCTGTGGAATTCTAAGTCAAGAAATGCGATTGCAATTATAATGTAACAAAGACAAGCAGTGTGTTGGTGTAATTTCACCACCCATGCTTGATTATAAATATTGTACCTTAAATAACTGATCAAAATAAGCTTATACAAAGCTATGGCTTCATTATTTCTTTGTGCTGATTCTGCACACAACTTCCCAATATGATGGCAAAATCCGATTAAAACAAATATCACGAAGAGCGACACCTTTTGACACCTAAATTGAATACCTCTGGATTGAAACAGAATCTGGAGCTTCTTTATACACATTGCTATGGTTTATCGCATCAATTTTATAGCCCTTATGAGTTATGACAAGATATTTCCACTTTATAGCGGGGATAGCTCTTGCATTTCACTACTTATATCAGTCGTTAGAATGATGTCGCTGTTGCTTAAAGGTGTTAAAAAAGAGATAATGTTGCACACGGCCAGACTACTGTGTGCAACATTGCGTCCTCTATGGTTCCATATAAGTAAAAAAAATCTGGTTTGGTTAAAAAAAAAAAAAAATTTTATTAAAAAAGCTGGAAAGTGTCAGATCTAAGTAACAATTTGAAAAACAAATAATGACACAACCTTTTGGTCAATTTACAAAAATCATTGTTGCAAAGTAGTTTTTATGCTCCATGCTAGAAAATACTGGTCGACATAATATGTGTTGTTTGGGTTGAACGGGATACAGAGTTGTAGAGTTCCAATTCCATGGTAAACCCTATTAGGAACTGAGTTTCGAGCATTGAAGATTTAATTAGAACCTTTTTTGTACACAAATGAATAGCAATTTATTTAGTGGTGTGCAACTTTGCAAAGTTGGAATGTGTGCATTTGTGGAAGTGAAACTGGGAGTTGTTGCAAATCACACATATACTAGCCCATCAATATCTCTGGATTTTTGCATTGAACAAGAGGACGCCATATTCAGAAATGGCCTCTCAGTGACGCTCACTGAGTAAAGGTAAAACACTACTCAGGTGATTTCTGGAGACTGTTGTTTTTTACTGTAAAATATATCAAACCTAAAGGTACAGTCACACAGTAGACAGCTCCCGACCCAACCTCTTCCCGACTCCCCAAGACCGCATTTTGTTTTTTCAAAATCGGCTACAATCTTGTTCAAACTTGCAAAATTTAACATTTTTATCCCGACCATGGATGATTAGTCTACGAGTTTCCCCGTCGTCAACGAGACAAGGGATGCTGAAAAAAGCAGTCATTGCCGACAACTTTCCAAATGCACACAACCACTCATCATGCGCGCCAACTCATTGGCTTACTGCTTCCAAACCGCTCATTTGTTCAAGTCGACCTTCTCGATTCCAAAACCCGCCACGATTTTTTTAAGCTGAAAGAAAAAAATCGTGGAGGTTTTTTTTTTCTTCAAATTTGCCAAGTGCTCCCGACCACATAAGACTGCAGAAGACTGTACAGGACAGTTCCAGACTTGGCCAAAACTACACCTGAAAAAAAAATACGATTTTCGAAAAATGGCCAATCGGCACCAGTCTTGAGCAGTGTGGAAGTTGTTTTCTAGCAAATAATCGGTAAGAATACAGAAGATTGTACAGAACATTGCCGGACCTTGCCAAAACTATACATGAAAAAGAAAAAGTGCTCACGATTTCCGAAAATTGGCCAATCGGCACCAATCTGGAGCAGTCTGGAAGTGATTTTCTAGCAAAAAATCGGCTGTGTGACTGAGCCTTTAAACATCACAGTTATCATCCATTACTATGTTCAAGGGGCATTTCGTGAACCACAGCCTCCCCCCACTTAACTAAAAAGTTGAGCTTTTTATATCATATAAACCGTTGGTGTAATTATAGTATGTGCAAATTCAATCTGCTCTTTTTGGAAATTGCAACACTCTTGGTCTCATTTACCCTGTGAAATCTTGGGCGTAAAGACCCCATAGTGGAAGGAAAAAATGAACTCTGACCTTTTGGGCATATTCCATCCACACTCCAGTCTCATCTTTCCAGTACCATATCCAATCTATACAGAATGGTTGTAGTTTGGGCGACTGGCACTTCACTGTAGACATGGTAGATAGCCGCCGCATTGAATTACCTTCCAGACAATCGATAGAAACTCTCATGGCCTCAAATCTCTCTTTCAAAGCAGCACTTTGGGAAAGGAAGAAGTGTCACAGTGTAACTTGAGAAAGCATTATTTTAATAGGGAAAGTATTTCTTTGATAAGCACAATCGTTTTTACATTTAAAACTATACTTAAAGCCAAACTAATTTTTAGATATTCGCATTTGTGTAACATAAATGTTATACAATATTGATGTCATAATGCCGTTTACAACTGTTTTCCTGTCTTTTTCTTGAAATCATTATCTTTACTTCAGTCAAAAATAAGTGTAAGCTGATAGGGCCCGAATTTCTCAAAGGGACAAATTGCATGAAAAAATATTGAGACATAATGGAATGGACCCTTAATGAAATCACCTCTACAATTTCAAAAACAATTTGGATGTTTATTAAAAACAGCAATGGCAGTGAAAGGTGGATTAGCCGGGATTAGCACATTATACAATAGCAATGGTCTGCGAGCTGATGACTGCATGCTTTTCAACTTTGATAAAATGTTGGCAGTAATGTCAGTATCCTTGGCTGAGAAGTGAAGCTTAGAAGGAAAATAATATTAGTTACTTTTCCCTTTTTTACAGAATGTAAACACCCAAATTGTTGTCAAATTTGTGGAAGTGATTTCAGTAAGGGTCCATTTCATTATGTCTGAATATTTTTTCATGCCATTGTGTCAATTTAAATCATTTAACAAAACAATTTCTCTTTGCCCTTACCCATTCACTGACACCATTATGCTGTTCTTTGATGGCTTGGAAAAGCTTTCTTCTATTTCTGTATTTGTCACAGGATCAAAATTGGCCCATCTTGTTGCACCTTTGTACTGCCATTGATAAGGAGATTGGGCATGAAGTCGTTTACAAGCATCACCCTCTTTACACTTGTCACATAGGTGGAGAGCACAAATCTCGCTTGGCCCATCAGTTGATCTTGCACTTAAGGACGTAGGTACTGATGTAGGAGCAGATGTAGGAACACTTTCCTGCTTTACCACAGGTATCTTCTTTACTTCCTGCAATGATACGTTCTCCACAAGCTTATACTCCATCTGGGTCCATTTGCTTGATGAGTAGCTCGTCGCTGTAGCACTCACAACTTTGCCATGTTTGGGCAGAGATTGAACAGGTGGTTTGACCATTTGCAACGCTGGTTTAGCTGGTTTGACAGCCTTCTTGAGATTAGACTCTGATCTGCCAGGATCTGGTGCAACTACCTTCGTTACCTCCTTCAATTGCGTATTGTCTACTGGATCCACCTGGTTCCAATATCTTGATATGGGTGTTACTGATTTAGGACCTGAAACATTTCCCTGTTGTACTACAGTTTGAGCAGATGCCTTCTTCTCATTCTGCAATGCCACATTCTGTACTGGTTTATGGCCCACCTGTTTCAAATCTCTTGAAGTGGTACTTGCCACGGTAGCATCCACAACTCTCTCCTGTTTGGGCACAAATTGAACCGGCGGTTTTGCCCCTTGCAACATTTGTTTAACTAGTGTGGCATAGTTTTGGATAATAGACTCTGATTTATCAGGATCTGGTGCAATCACTTTCCTTTCCTCTTGAAATGTTGCATTCTCTACAACTTTATGCTCTACCTTTTTCCAATCTCTTGAGTTGTTGCTTGCCGCTGTAGGATCCACAATTCTGCCCTGTTTGGGCACAGATTGAACCTGTTGTTTTACACTGGTTTTCACAGGTTTAGAATCCATTTGATCATGTAAATCTCCAAGTTTTTTAGAACCATAATTATTTACGTATGTATCACATTCTTGTCCTTTAGCCATGTTCAGCATTGGATATCGTACACTATCACAAGTAGTTGTAAGATTGCTTTTAAATTCAAAATCACTATCATTTTGGTTGGAGATTGAAGATTTTGTAGGTCTATCTTTAATAGACTGTTGTTGAATTTGTCCAGCTGCTTTAATGGTCTTCTTGATCTTAGATTCTGATTTTTAGCATATGGCGTAGCCGTCTTTTTTACTTCTTGCAAGGAAGCATTCTCTACGGCTTTGTGTTCCATCCGGTTCCAATTTCTTGATATAGGAGCTGAAGTATTTTCATGTTTTAGTACAGGTTGAGCAGATACCGTCTTTTGTTCCTCTAATAATACATTCTGTGCAAGTTTATGGCCCACCCTTTCCAAATTTATTGAGGTGGCGCTTGCCGCTGTAGGACCCACAACTTTGTCCTGTTTTGTCACAAATTGAACCGATGGTGTTATCCCTTGCAACACAGGTTTAGCTGGTATGACAGACTTCTTGATAGTAGACTCTGACTTGCCATGATCTGTTGCAACCGCTTTCATTACCTCCTGTAATGTTGCATTCGCTACAAATTTATGCTCCACCTGTTTCCAATCGCTTGATTTGGTACTTGCCGCTGTAGCACCCGTAACTTTGTTCTGCCTGGGCACAGATTGAACCGGTTGTTTTGCACCTTGCAACACTCTGCGTTTCACAGACTCATCGTCCATTTGACCATTTGAATCTTCAAACATTTCAGAAATATTGTTATAACTGTATTTGTCATGTTCTTGTCTTTTCGCCATGTTCAGCATTGGGTATCGTACACTATCATCATTTTGATTGTAGATTGAAGATTTTGTTGGTTTATCTTTATCGGACTTGTGTTGAATTTGCTCAGCTGGTTTGTCAGACTTCTTGGTATTAGACTCTGATCTGTCAGCATCTGGCGGAACCACCTTTTTTAGCTCCTGCAATGACGCATTCTCTACAAATTTGTATTCAACCTGGTTCCAACCTGTAGAACATTGAACTTTTTCCTGTTTTAATACAGGTTTAGCAGATCTCCCCTTCACCTCTCTTGAGATGGTGCTTGCCGCTCTAGCACCCACAACTCTGTCCTGGTTTGGCACAGATTGAAAATATGGTTTTACCCCTTGCAACCCTCTGCTTTTCACCGGATTAGCATCCATTTCCTTCTCTGAATTTCCAAATAACTCAGAAATATTTTTATCAACGTATTTGTTATGTTCCTGTCTTTCAGGCCTGTTCAGCATCGGATAACGTCTATCATAAGTAGTTGTAAGGTTGCTTTGAAAGGTGAAGTCTAGATCATCTTGATTGTAGTTTGTAGGTTTCACTGGTCTTCCTTTAATGGGCTGTTGTTGGATTTTATCAGCTGGTTTGCCAGGATCTGGTGAAACCAGCCTCTCAACCTCCTGCATTGACGCATTCTCTACAGGTTTATGGTCCACCTGATCCCGATCTCTTGATGTGGTGCTTACTGATGTAGACCTCACAACTATGTCCTGTTTGGGCACAACCGGTTGTTTTACCTCTTGTTTAGATAGCTCTGATTTGCAAGAATCTGGTACAACCAACTTATTTACATCCTGCAATGACGCATTCTTTACAAGGTTATGCTCCACCTGTTTCAAATCTCTCAATTTGGTGCTTGCCGCTGTAGGTTTAGCATACATTTGACCATTTGAATCTTCAAACATTTCAGAAATATTTTTATAAACGTATTTGTCACGTCCTTGTCGTTTAGCCATGCTCAACATTGGATCACAAGTAGTTGTAAGATTGCTTTTACAGTGAAGGTTTATATCATTTTGATTGCAGATTAGAGATTTTGTTGGTTTGTCTTTAATGGATTGGTGTTGAATTTGTCCAGCTGGTTTGTCAGACTTCTTGGGATTAGACTCTGATCCGCCAGCAGCTGTTGCAACCACCTTCTTTAGCTCCTGCAATGGCGCATTGTCTGCAGGTTTGTGTTCAACCTGGTTGCGATCTCTTGATATGGGTCTTACGGATGAAGAACCTAGAACATTTCCTGTTTTAGTACAGATCCCTCCCTTACTTCCCTTGAGATGGTGTTTGGCGCTGTAGCACCAACAACTCTGTTCTGTTCGAGCGTAGATTGAACCGACGGGTTTACTTCCTGCAACCCTCTGCTTTGCACCGGTTTAAAGATAAAGTCTAGGTCATCTTGAGTGTAGCTTGAGGATTTCATTGGTTTGTCTTTAATGGACTGGTGTTGGATTTTATCGACTAGTTTGACAGACCTCTTATGTTCCTGTCTTTCAGACCTGTTCAATATTGGATAACGTAAACTATCACAGGTAGTTGTAAAGTTGCTTTGAACGTTAAAGACTATATCATCTTGATTGCAGCTTGTAGATTTCACTGGTCTATCTTTAATGGACTGTTGTTGGATTTTATCAGCTGGTTTGACAGACCTCTCGATATTAAACTCTGATGTACCAGGATCTGCTGCAACCACCTTCTCTACGTCATGCATTGACGCATTCTCTACAGGTTTATGATCCACCTGTTTCTGATCTCTTGATGTGGTGCTTTCTAATGTAGCACTCACAATTATGTCCTGTTTGAGCACAGATTGAACCGGTTGTTTGTCCTCTTGCTCAGAAAACTCTGATTTGCCAGGATCTGATGCAACCAGCTTCTCTACTTCCTGCAGAGATGCATTCTCTACAAGTTTATGGCCCACCTGTTTACAATCTCTTGATGTGGTGCTTTCTGATGTAGCTCTCACAACTATGTCCTGTTTGGGCACAGATTGAACTGGTTGTTTTACCCTTTGCAACACACTACGTTGTGCTGCTTTAGTATCCATTGGCTCCTTCGAATCTGCAAACATTTCAGAAATATTTTTATCATCATATCTTTTACGTTCGTGTCTTTCACCCGTGTTCAGCGGTGGATAATGTGCACTACCACTAGTACTTGGTAGCTTCTTTTTAGAATCAAAATCTATATCATTTTGATTACAACTTGGATATTTCACTGGTCTATCTCTAACATATTGTTGGGTTTGTTCAGCTGGTTTGACAGGTTTCCTGATATTAGACTCTGATTTGCCATGACCTGGTACAACCTCATTCTGTGAGCTGCTCAATGATTTCTTTGCTGTTGACAATACTGTCCGATTTCGGGTTTTCAAATATATTGTTTGTTTGGAATCCCAAGTGCCAGAATCGTTTGATATTTCAGACTCTGGATCAGAACTGGATATGTAGGGTTTAGGTCTTCTACAAACTTTCATTTCTTTTCTGTTAGCAAAGTTTTCAATCATATCATCGAATCTAATGTAGTGTAGTGAAGGGGAAAGGCAATGGCTTGCTGATCCTCCATTGAGATAACTCTGATAGGATTTTTCCAAAGTGATACTGTCCGTGATGCTGAGTTGACTCTGAAAGAAACAAAGCAGGATATCAATGATACAATGGCCCATACACCTAGAAATAAATAAGAACATATCACCAGACCTCAAAATAATTACAAAAGAAACAGTTTTTGTTTTACTCTATAACAAAATAATAAGAAAAGAGAACACAATTTTGTCACGAAGATTAAAAAGGTACAGTTCCTCCTACCTCTGCTTTACATACTCGGTATCAAGAGTGTTCAGATTTCTTCATTTCGAAGAACAAGCTGAAAAATCGCATGTAAATCCGATATTCCTAAATGGATTTTTGCCTATTTCCTGTAAAAATTTGCCGAATCTATCTATCTAGCGCCCGCAGCCGAGACGCTGTTCACCATGGAGGGCCGAATGTCAATGTCCGTCATTAAGTTGGGGATGTCAGATGGATCCTGCTGGATGTCTCGAGCAACACATGTAGTTTTAGTTATAGGGCGACGTCCCCTGTTTGGGCATGGTAACCTCCAACATGCGATGTCTGAGACTACTTGATCAATCGCACGATGACAGTGGCCGGCAAATCGTGCTCGGCGATGGGCAAAAGAAGATGGGATTGAAGGGATATCTCAATTTATCTGTGCTTTGATCATGTGCTCACGGTGGGATATCTTTTGTACTCGCGTAAGAAGCCTGGTGTAGGTGCCATCCAGTCTGTCCTGTTGCTCTTTCTTCGTGGTCCACTCAGATCCATTAACAGGATACTCTACAAAAGCTCTAAAGAACTTCAGCTTGGTTGAACTGGAGATACCAGATTGCCTTAAGTGGTGTAGTTTATTCCAGGCATTCGAAGCTTGTCATTTGCGTGACAGGAAGTCGTTCTTGCTGCCGGCAACATAGGACCCCAGGTACTTGAAGTCCTTGACCTCTTTGAGTTGGGTACCGTCTGTAATGCAGGTAGGTTGATGATTATCTTCCTCATTTACGGTCATATATTCCGTCTTCTGGCATTTAGATGTAGGCCGACTTTGTCTGCAGCATTCTCAAGTGATGTTAGTATATCTTGTGTACCGCAGATCAGCTTGGCTAATAGAGCTAGATCATCTGCATAAGCAAGGTCTGTGAGATGCTAGCTGACTTTTGTGAAGTGTAGAAGGCTTGGGTTTGATGGGGAGTCCCGTGTCGTTCATAATGTCAAGACTGTCTGAGGATGCAATCAACCACGAATTACAAAGAGATAGGCGGCAAGAGTATCTCCTTTGAGGATTCCAGTAGTTGTTAGTAACGCCTTTCTTGGGCACGTCCATGTCTACACAAAGCAAGATGGGTTATCATACACGATGGCAATTGCTTTGACAGTCTCATCTGGGACGCCATAGTTGGTAAGAATATGCAGCATAACATACCTGTTGACACTGTCAAAAGCCTTGGGGAAGTCTACAAACACAATTGAAGTTTTTCTCTTGGAAATTATCAACTTTTCAATTATCCTTCCGAGGGCAAGTGTCTGAGGTAGTGTTGATCTGCCTTTGCGAAAACCATTCTAGTTCCGTCTAAAAATGGGATCTATGTGTGAAGTAATTTTGTTGAGCAACATTGAGGCCAGTGGTGACAGTGTGATTCCTCTGAAATATTTGGGTTGTTGGAAGTCACCTTTTTTGGTAGAGGGGTGATGAATGATGTTGATAAGGCGGCCTGTTTGTTTTCCATGTAGGTAGTGTTACAAAATTCTAACAGTTGATCATGTAATAGTGGACTCTTCCAGATTACTGCAGGAATGTTGTCGGGACCAGGCGTCTTGGTGTTGTTTAGTTTCTTCAGGCAGATCTGAAGCTCCTATATAATCTGGATGAGAAGGGTGTCTACTATCTTGTGGTTGAAGAGAGGTTCATCAAGGTTAGTGTTATTCTGAACTGGCTTGCCAAGTAGAGAACTAAAGTGCTGAAACCATGTTTCGAGGCACTCTTCGGTTGTTTCACCTTTGATTCTTATAGGTGGGGTAGCCCAGGGGCGGATTTAGAGGGGCCGCACCCGGCGCGCGCCCCTCTATTTTTTGCAGAGCACAGGGCGCCGAGCGCCGTATATAGGGCGCCAGGCGCCCTGTAGATCTAGAAAAAATGACTTTTTGCCGCGACGGGCGCCCTGTAGATCTCTAAGAATGACGGTACAGAGCGTCGGGCGCTGTGTAGATCAAGAATGGCTTTTTGTGGGCGCATCATGCGCAGTATGTTACTTATTTGTTGTATTGTTTTAATGCCTTACAAAGAATTCCCCTTCAGAATTTTGAACCGACTGAAAAATATTTGGTCTACTCGGCGAGCGCAGCGAGCTGGAAAATTTGGCGCCCCCTCTATTGAGAATTCCTGGATCCACCTCTGGGGTAGCCTTCTTATCAGTCAGCTCCTTCAGTGCCTTCCAGGCAGCAGCATATTTGTTTTCAAGATGTAGGGTGTCAAGTACTTCAGCCTTGGACTTAACATGATCCTCAAGCACCACGGTGTATGCATCATCAAGTGCAGCCTTTGCGGCAACAAGGTTCTGTTTGGAGCTTCTGGTGGATTTAGTATGGTGCTTCTTGGCTGCAGACTTCAGTTTTTCTCTGGCTTTGATGACATTATGTAGTTTTCTTTCTTCTAGGTACCATCTCCAGTGCAATTTCTTTGTTGACTGAAGTGAGGGCATCATATAATGTGTTGGAGTTCTTATATGCAGACTCACAAAACTTTATTGTGGCCATATCTGACAAGCTTCACTATCAGATATTTTAGTGTGCATGCTATGTAGGCAAATATTAGAATTATAAATGCAATTACCCAATTTTTTGTGCACTGTAAGAGACCCCAAAGTCGAGGGACCACCCCTTTTTGCGCCATTAATTTTCAAGTGGTCTGATCAGTTCTGTCCCGTGGAGGGATGTCCTCCGGACATCTTATTTCGCCAGCATGATTCAGGATCTGATCGGTTCTCACAATAAAGCTTTTTGTCACACACTGTTGCATGTATAAATTCCATTGATATAGATTTATTTTCTTTTAGTATTTAACTTCCCAGTAGTGTTAAACATCCTCTCCCACCCTCAAAAAATATTTTCAACGGCCTTAAAAGCAATTCTTTATAATTTGTCACTAAATATTACAGGTTTTGCAATTTAATGTGTAGGCATTGACATGAATCTTTTTTATATAGCTGTCAGTAATGTATCTGAAATTATCATCTATTTGTTTGGCTTTATTGCCTACACCTTTTTTGATAATATTGTGGCCAATTTCGAATATTTTTGGCAGATGTATTTCTGAAGTTATCTTCGTCTGTATATTTTGAATTATTGCCTACCCCTCTTTTGATATTACTTGTGCTTTTATGAATATTCTTGTCAGATAATTTTCCTGGTTCTTATTATACATTTTTCTCTTTGGCTTAGAATCTTTAATTTGTATTATAAGTTAATCTTATACTTTTTAAGAGGCTAGGTGTAGCTATGATAGGATTGTATTTAAGGTCTTTATAGTTTTTAAATATTTACAACTACAAGTAAGGTAATTTTAATAATCTAATTCCACATTGTATATTTCTCTATTGGTATTTAGATGTATGTTTTATTTGAGATTTGTTGATTACTTGTAATTATGTTATTTTATGTACTGGTCTTGCACCACCTGGGCTCCATGGGAGAACAATGCTGAGCAATTGAATGGTCCCCCAGGTTAAAGGAAGAATGAATAAATAAATAAAAAAAATTAAAAAAAAAACGGATTAAAATACGTAATTCTCGTGGCTAAGGCATGTCCAATTATTCCAGGACCTACACCAAGGTGTGCTAGGCACAATCCTAATATTGTTTTTTATTATATATTATATGTAATTCAGAACCACAATTGTATGTTGAGCATGAAAGCCTCCATATAGTGCAAGTAGGTTGAGTTTGAACTCGCTGATTGGTTTGTTTATTGTGTATTTCGGCATATTGATTGTAGTGTATTGAAGTAGGTGGTATTGTATTGTTTATGTATATACATTATTTTCATGTGTATAGCTACTGTTATTACCCTTGCAATGTTCGCACTTTGCAATTTTATTGCATGCAAGTGAATTGTGTTACAAGGCTAAGGTTGAAATTGGCTTTGTTTTTCATTTATATTTCCACGTTCGACACTTCTGAATGCCAACGTGGAGTATGTACGTAATACTAGTTGAATATAGCATGTCGAGTAAATTTCTCAATATCGAATAAGTGACAAAAGCGAACACCTAAACACAGTGGCGTAGCTAGAGGGGGGCAGGGGGGCCGCGGCCCCCCAATAATTGATTTCGTCGGTTGAGATGAGTCCCGTCGGTTAACGTGAAAAATTTCAGTCATGGGGGGCACTTGCAGGCCGGAATGTCGGCAAGTATAGGTTTAAAGTTCAATGACAGCGTGCGACAAGTAAATTTTTACAATCGTACAAAAATTAGCCCTCAGATGACATTTAAAGCATATAAAACAACCAAAATGTTCATGGGGCAAACCCCCTCGCCCCCACCTGGGGCTTCGCCCCTTGATCCCCACAGGGACCTAAGGCGGCCCTGGACCCTACCCCATTTCTGTCGGTTGAGATGCACACTGGCCCCCCCAATATGAAGAATCCTAGCTACGGCCACTGCACGATTCACAATCCGCTGATAGCTTATAATAACAATAGTTATATAACACATAAAATATGTTGTAACGAGCCATACCAATGACATTGGATACGCCTACGAAGACAAATAGCCATCTTGTAAAAATGTGTAGCCTTTATACATTTTAACATAAACTAATAGTTTTATTTGCAAAGATCAATCAAAATGACCACAATAGTACGTCAATTTATAGAAAATGCTGAAATGGCATGGGCAATTATGCACTAGCAAACAAAATTGGTTCAAAATTTGAAGTACCATTTCTTACAGAAATTATCGGTCTTTTACGATTTGTCTGCATAACACAAATTACCGATTCGAACATGTCTGCCATTAAATCTACTTGTCCTGGTGAAGATCAGAGCTACTTCTGACGAAGGCGTCACAGTTTCTCAAATATTCCGATGGTGATCGCTTCGACTTATTTCATTTTTATTCTCACAAAATCGGTAATTGTTACAATATCACGTTATCAATATTGTTACTGAGTTAATGTGTTACAATATAAATATCGGATTCTGTGATTTAGAAACATTTATTTAATTCCTGTTTGGCTTTGTATTACATAAGACTCACGAAGTGCCTATTTAGTAGTTTAGTTAACGTATACGATTCAGACTCCTTGACTAATATAAACTTCCTATATCTTCGGAAGTCTCATATTGGCTCGTGATTTTGAAAGTAAAAAACCTTGATTATCATTCATGAGTGCATATTTTGTCAGGATGCCATTGGCTTTAAATTGCGCAGCACACAGCTGGGCATGGGCGCTCTCCTAGTCGTGTCCACACGGTCGACTTAAAATACTTAATACCGGTAATAACTCCGGTCGGTATTATCGTCTGACATTTTTTTTTTTTTTTTTTTTTTTAAAGTGGCCGTGTTGACGCGCCTGATCGGATCTAAATTCTGTCGTTTAGTATCGGACTTAAATTTGGTAGTGTTGACTCGCATCTACGTATGAAGCGCTTTAGATCGATTATAACTTTAGTCCTATAGCTTATTACCGGTTTTTTTTCCCCCTATCTGATCGTAAGTGGTCCATGTGAACTGGCATCGGAGTTATAAACTTTCACCCAAAAGTAAGGTTAGAATAATTAAGAAAATTGAAAAACATGTGAAAACATCGTTACTTATCGAATCTGTTTTATTCATACACAATTACCCAAACACCATTGAAAAACCCTCACATGACCATTTAATGGTAATTAATACAAAATCAATTCATATTGGTGGAACAATTGATACTTTCTGTGACAACCAATACAAAAGTAATGCAATGTCCGTCCGTGATGAAAAAGTGTCCATGATTTTCATTTTAAATTTTGGTGAAGATACATTTAATTGATTTAAGTTTAAACTTTCATTCACACGTAGTGCAGATCAATATAAAGTGAGATAGCTCAGCGTGCTTTTTTAATTCCTGACATGCTAAGGAATAAAACCACTTTGTACATTCTTTTTGTCATCACGTATGGATAATTTTGCATCAAAATGCTAACAACCGTGTGACAGAACTATTTCTGTAGAAATATTTTTCTAATATTTTTTGGGTTTCCTTAGAATAATATTCAAGCTATAATATTAAACAAAACCTGAGAAAGTTTGAAAGTAAAAAAACTAAGACAAATTAATTATAGTGAAAAAAAGTCCGTCTGTGATGTTGTTTTTAACACCTTAATTACAAAATGGCCTGATCCAAAGGTCTCCGCCTCTTGTAACTTTTTTAAAACCATGTGGTCCAAGTAACTTGGGATATTAGAGATAATCCTTAAAGTGATTTCAACACAAAAATCTGAAAATTAAATCTTCACCTTGATGCTAACCCGAAACCGATCAGGCTTAACCTTGCTCGAAGAGGACGAAATAAGAAGAAGCATGTTTTGGTTGTACATTCGAAACATGCAGAATGCCGAGCTGGCTTTCCATCAGGGGCGTAACGCGTAACTAGACCTCTAGTCAAGTGTGGGCAAGAACCTGTAGATTTCTCCCTTGCAGCTGACGAGCAAAAATTAATTTTCCCCCGAATCAGTGGCGTATCCAGGATTTTGGAAACAATAATGTAGGATTTGAGAAACGTTTAATGTACTCGCTTCGCTTGCCGGCTGACTTATTTCTTTGAGTCGCAAAATGAGACGGTTTCAGCCTCTGCATGCTGTAAATCATAACATCAAAACACCGGCTTCTCCCTGGCTCTCCTCTTCTCTTTACTCTTTCCTCCCTTTTCCTTGACCCTTTTTTCTCCCTTGCCTTCAACATTTCTCCCCATTTTTTTTTCCAAGGGTGCCTGAGTCGCCCACATCGTCCACCCCGACTAACGCCACTGCTTTCCGTGCTTTACTTCAGAAAAGACGAAAATGCCACCGTTAGTTCCGATAGAACGCGTCCACACGTACTTTACTAGTACCGGTGTCATGATCTACCGTGTCCGTGTGACTGAGTGTCCTACCACCCATCTGTCTATTGTGTTCTCCATTGAGTGCTGTATGCATCATTTATTTCAGCACTGTACCCAAATGGCCTTGTCTACAAGGTTACGGTTTATTTCGTACATGTTGCTATGGTAGCTAGGACACTCTCTCAAGGGGGACACTCAGTTTCTTTACACCGGTCATAACTTTATGACCGGACTTAACCCTGCTCTTCGTCGGCATTAAATCGTCGGACTTAAGCCTCGTTAGGTCCGATAGAGTTAAGCCCGATGTGCGTTCACACGGCAAATTTATATCCGACACTAAAACCGATCAATTTAGGTCCGGTAATAAGTGACTTATGTCCGACCGCATGTGGAGACGATTACAATAGGGTACAATAGGCGTGTGGGGGATTAGCGGATTTGTTTTTTTTAATTCCATCGGACTTAGTTAATACCGGTAATAACTACACGTGTGGACGCAGCTATAGTATTACCGCATCTGCATTTAATAGCATGCACTTGGTTTTCTAGACCTCATACTTATTATGTTTAGAGGCCGAAGGGCGAGGGACATTATTTTCAACGAATAATGCGATCCGAGGACATTAACCGACTTAATACACACCTGTGACGTCACGCAATTATTTGTTAACGCTCCATTATTTTGCACGAATGGAGAGATTTACCAAATCCTAAAATGTTGTTGTTGTTGGTTTATAATGGCGCTTTCAGCTACTAAGGCTATTTGCGCCAAGAAACAAATTAGTTCACTATTTTAAACTCCTCGCAAAGAGTGGAAATCTTTACATTCATCATTTACGTTATCAGGTGACTTCTTCACAGTTCCCGAAGCAACTACAGTGGTTTCCATCTGCGTCTACACCGATAATACTGGGTCAGTTGTCTTTGCCTGGGACCTCCACACAATATTCAGAAATACTGCATTTCCATGATTCTTCAAATAAAAGATGGGCTCACTGGTGATATTTAACTCTGTAGAATGTTAGATAGACGTCATCCAAGAACAGGGACAAATATTGGAGTATCCATAATAAAAGCGGTCTCGGAAAGTTAGGGACACTCCAATAATTTTCCCTGTTCTTGGACCACGTCTATCTAACGTTCTACAGATTCGAAATATCACAAGTGAGTCCATCTTTCTTTGAAGAGTCACAGAAATACAGTATTTCTGCTTTATTGTGTGGAGAACCCACGCAAAGACAAATGGCTCAGTATTACCAGTGCAGACGCACTGGAAACCACCACAGCAGTTGCTTCGGGAACTGTGAATAAGTCGTTTGATACCGTGAAGGACCAGAAGATGAAGAAAAAGAAGCGGAAGTCTCCTTCTATGAAGAGACGCGACAAAAAAACGGCTTGCGGCATGGTTGGCCCGTAAGAAAGCCGGTGTAAAGAAACTGAGTGTCCCACATGAGAAAGTGCCCTAGCTACCATAGCAACATGTACGGAATAAACCGTGACCTTGTATACGAGGCCATTTGGGTACAGTGCTGAAACAAACGATGCATACAGCACTCAATGGCGAACACAATAGACAGATGGGTGGTAGGACACTCAGTTACGCGGACACGGTAGTTTATGACACCGGTCATAACTTTATGACCGGACTTAACCCTGCTCTTCTTCGGCATTAAATCGTCGGACTTAAGCCTCGTTAGGTCCGATAGAGTTAAACCCGATGTGCGTTCACACGGCAAATTTTTAATAATAATAACAATGTGAATTTTTAACGCGCGACATATCCACGAAAACGTGCTCAAGGCGCTGTGCGGCAGCCATGAAAGGCGCTCAGCACATCAGAAGAACCATAATACCAGAACAGATTTATGCCAAGAAGCTCGATTTTAGCAGCAGGAGGAAACCGGAGTACCCGGAGAAAACCTGCGGGAACGAGTATGGATCGAGAAACCAAATTCACATAAAGCCACAGAGAACGAGACCCTACCGGGAATCGAACCCGGGACCTCATTGGTGAAAGGCGAGGGAAGATACGCTGCGCCAACTCGTTTCCCTTAAATTTATATCCGACACGAAAACCGATCGATTTAGGAAGTGACTTATGTCCGACCGCATGTGGAGACGATTACAATAGGGTACAATAGGCGTGAGGGGGATTAGCGGATTTGTTTTTTTAATTCCATCGGACTTAGTTAATACCGGTAATAACTACACGTGTGGACGCAGCTATAGTATTACCGCATCTGCATTTAATAGCATGCACTTGGTTTTCTAGACCTCATACTTATTATGTTTAGAGGCCGAAGGGCGATGGACATTATTTTCAACGAATAATGCGATCCGAGGACATTAACCGACTTAATACACACCTGTGACGTAACCCAATTATTTGTTAACGCTCCATTATTTTGCACGAATGGAGAGACTTATCAAATCCTAAAATGTTGTTGTTGTTGGTTTATAAAGGCGCTTTCAGCTACTAAGGCTATTTGCGCCAAGAAACAAATTAGTTCACTATTTTAAACTCCTCGCAAAGAGTGGAACTCTTTACATTCATCATTTACGTTATCAGGTGACTTCTTAACAGTTCCCGAAGCAACTACAGTGGTTTCCATCTGCGTCTACACCGATAATACTAGGTCAGTTGTCTTTGCCTGGGACCTCCACACAATATTCATGAATACTGCATTTCCATGATTCTTCAAAGAAAAGATGGGCTCACTGGTGATATTTTTATACTTAAAAGTCTGTAGAATGTTAGATAGACGTCATCCAAGAACAGGGACAAATATTGGAGTATCCATAATAAAAGCGGTCTCGGAAAGTTAGGGACACTCCAATAATTTTCCCTGTTCTTGGACCACGTCTATCTAACGTTCTACAGATTCGAAATATCACAAGTGAGTCCATCTTTTCTTTGAAGAGTCATAGAAATACAGTATTTCTGCTTTATTGTGTGGAGAACCCACGCAAAGACAAATGGCCCAGTATTACCAGTGCAGACGCACTGGAAACCACCACAGCAGTTGCTTCGGGAACTGTGAATAAGTCGTTTGATACCATGAAGGACCAGAAGATGAAGAAAAAGAAGCGGAAGTCCCCTTCTATGAAGAGACGCGACCAAAGACGGCTTGCCGCATAGTTGACCCGGAAGAAAGCCGGTGTGATAGTAATCATAGTCCGGCAGGTATCATAGTCCGGGCTCCATAGACGACAACGGAATAAAGCGTAAAACTAATGTTGCGTGAAGAGTCAACTGAATCGATTGCCCTCTTGTTCACCATTGTTCCCGGACTGTGAGCCCGGAGGACTATATCTCCTGCCACACCGGCATAACTACCAAGCTTATACCAGCCAGCTGACGATACAATGTGCCAGCACAGGCGTGTAATCTGGAAGCGTTACAAGAGGTGGTTGAAAAGGATGTGGATATGGACCACTCCTCCGCTGTTGAAGAGTCCGATAAGACATCAGTCCCGGGATCAGTCCATGGCGATACCTGTGATAAGGTACCCGATCACAGTGTGACAACACATTTGTCTTACTTTAATACACCAAGTTGTTGATGATGATGGTGATAAGGCGAGGTTGTTTGCTTCGTTCACAAAGACACCGTTGACGTTCTACAGAGCTTAAATAACACTAGTGAGTCCATGCATCATTTCGCTGAAGAGTCATTTCATAGAAATGCATTATTACTGATTATTGTGTGGAGAACCCACGCGAAGACAAATTATCCAGTATTACCGGGGCCGACGCAGATGGAAACCACCACTGGAGTTCGGTGTTTCCGTAACCTTAACAGGTTTCGGAAACACCAACTATAGTTGCTTCGGGAACTGTGAATAAATAATTTGACGCCGTTAAGAATCAGAAGAAGAAAAAGAAGCGGAAGTCCCCTTCTTCTAAGAGGCGTGATAAAAGAAGTCTTAATGACGCATGGTTGGCCCTGAAGAAAGCCGGTGTGAAAGTAATCATAGTCCGGCAGGTATCATAGTCCGGGCTCCATAGACGACAACGGAATAAAGCGTGAAACTAATGTTGCGTGAAGAGTCAACTGAATCGATTGCCCTATTGTTCACCATTGTTCCCGGACTGTGAGCCCGGAGGACTATATCTCCTGCCACACCGGCATGATTACCAAGCCTAAATCAGCTGATGTCACGAAGTCTTGGAGTGCCCTGGGGTCCATTCGCCAAACTCGTAAATCTTCGTGCATACTATGTCATGCCTGAGTGGACCAATTTATCCAAAGCACTGTGTAACTGGTATCAAAGATATATTATATAACACCTAAATAGATCCTTGTCATTTGATTGGAGGATTCTCGGTCACATGTCATTAAATAAATGATATATTGCATGCTTACGTCACATACTGTGCATTTTTGTTCCATTTGACGTGCAATTTGTTCCATACGTTTCGTTCTATTGCATGCCTCGTGCGTCTTCACAAAACGCGGGTCACCTAATACACGCACCTATACGGAACTTTGCCGCGACTATGATGCTATTATGATCAGCGTTGATTGCGGTGCAGCAGCGAGTCGTCGGAACTTGCGGTCTTTGTGTGAGTGAACAATGGACGCACGCTCTTGTTGTTTCTGCCGGCAAAGTCATGTTTTCAGCAGGATCTACGTGGAATTCCCGGCCATGGCGGTTTCTTCAGACCAACATGACCAAGTTTAATGCAGTGACTATATAGTAGAAGGTAAATTAAAGTCAACATTTAGGCCTAGCCCTGCAGAGCTGACCCTGGGTCCGTAGCAACTTACTTGACAGCGGCACAGCTCAGGCTAGGCTAGGCTTAGCCGTAGCGTAGTCAAGCTAGTCTGAGCTTTAATACTAGAATGACAAGGATCTACTTAGATGTTATATAAAACAAATAATGAATGTTTTTCATTCGTGCAATTGAAAGAATATTTTCATTCGTTGAAAGATGAAATGTTCCATTCAACTCGCCTTTGTTGTCTAGACCTCATACTATATGTTTAGAGGCCCAAGGGCGATGACATACTTTTCAAACGAATACTGCGATCCGAGGACATTAACCGACGACTATTAATACACACCTGGGACGTAACCCAATTATTTTGTTAACGCTTCCATATTTTTGCACGATGAGAGACTAATCACATCTAAAATTTTGTTGTTGTTGGTTTATAAAGGCGCTTTCAGCTACTAAGGCTATTTGCGCCAAAGAAACAAATTAGTTCACTCTTTTAAATAAACTCTCCTCGTCAAATTGTAGTGGAAACTCTTTTACATTCATCATTTACGTAACGTTCTGCAGTGACTTCTTAAACCTTTCCCGAAGCAACTACAGTGGTAGTTTCCATTGCGTCCCTACACCGATAATACTAGGTCAGTTGTCTTTGCCTGGGACCTCCACACAATATTCATGAACTGCATTTCCATGATTCTTCAAAGAAAAGAGGGCTCACTGGTGATATTTTTATACTTAAAAGTCTGTAGAATTTTAGTAGACGTCATCCAGAACAGGGGTGCAAAATATTGAGTATCCATAATAAAAGCGGGTCTCGGAAGTTAGGGGGACACCTCCAATAATATTTCCCTGTTCTTAGGAAACTCACGTCTATCTAACGTCTACAGATTCGAAATATCACAAGTGAGTCCATCTTTTCTTTGAAGAGTCATAGAAATACAGTATTTCTGCTTATCTTGGTGTGGAAACCCCACGCAAAGACAAATGGCCCAGTATTACCAGTGCAGACGCACTGGAAACCACCACAGCAGTTGCGTCGGGAACTGTGCCTATTCGTTTGATACCATGAAGGACCAGAAGATGAAGAAAAAAGAAGCGGAAGCCCCTTCTATGAAGAGACTCGACCAAGACGGCTTGCACGCAAGTTGACCCGGAAGAAGCCGGTGTGATAGTAAATTCATAGTCCTTCATGTATCATAGTCCAGGCCCATAGACGACAACGGAATAAAGCGTAAACTGATGTTTTGCTTGGAAGATCCGACTGATCTATTGCCCTCGTTTTCTCACCATTTTTTCCCGGACTGTGAGCCAGGAGTACTATATTCTCCTCCTGCCACACCGGGCTAACACTACCAAGCTTATACCAGCCAGCTAGATACAATGTGCCAGCACAGGCCGTTTGTAATCTGGAAGCGTTACAAGAGGTGTTTGAAAAGGATGTGATATGGACCACTCCTCCGCTGTTGAAGAACCCGATAAGACATCAGTCCCGGGATCAGTACATGGCGAGACCTGTGTTAAGGTACCCGATCACAGGTGTGACACCACATTTGTTTACTTTTAATTACACACACCAAGAGTTGTTGATGATGAGGTGAAGGCGAGGTTGTTCTTGTCGTTCACAAAGAACACCGTTTACGTTCTACAGATCTTAAATAACACTTCTCAGTGAGTCCATGCATCATTTCGCTGAAGAGTCATTTCATAGAAATGCATTTTACTGATTATTGTGTGGAGAACCCAACGCGAAGACAATTATCCAGTAGTACGGGGGCCGTACGCCATATGGAACCCACCACTGGAGTTCGGTGTTTCCGTAGGCCTTAACAGGTTTCGGAACACCACTTCATAGTTGGCTTCGGGAACTGTGATACATAATTTGACGCCGTTAGAATCAGAAGACAGAAAAAGAAGCTGGAAGCCACTTCTTTTTCTTCTAAGAGTCGTGTTCTAAAAGAGTCTTAATGACGCATGGTTTGGCCTGAAGAAAGCCGGTGTGAAAGTAATCCTATTCCGGCCAGGTATCAATAGTCCGGGCATCCATAGACGACAACGGGAATAAAAGCGTGAAACTAATGTTGCGTGAAGAGTCAACTGAATCGATGCCTCATTGTTTCACCATTGTTCCCGGACTGGGAGCCGGAGGACTATATCTCCCTCCTGCCACACGGCCATGATTACCAAGCCTAATCAGCTTTGATGTCACGCGAAGTCTTGGGTGCCCTGGCCATTCGCCACCTCGTAACTTCGTGCATAACTTGTCTTGCCTGTGTGGATCAACTTATCCAAGCACTGTGTAACTGGTATCAAAGATATATATAGACCCTAAATAGATCCTTGTCATTTGATTGGAGGGTTAATATTTTTGAATCAAAAATACAAAATTAAATCATTAATATATTGCATGCGTACTTACGTCACATACGGTGCATTTTTTGTTCCATTTGACGTGCATTTTTGTTCCATACGTTTCGTTCTAAAATTGCTGCCTCGTGCGTTCTATTTCAACAAAACGCGGGGGTCACCTAATAACACGCACCTATAACGGGAACTTGCCGCGACTATGATGCTCTTATTATGATCAGCGTTGATTGCGGTACAGCAGCGAGTCCTCGGAAATTGCGGTCTTTGCGTGAGTGACCAATGGACGCACGCTCTTGTTGTTTCTGCTGCCGGGCAAAGTCATGTTTTCAGAAGATCTACTTGGAATTCCCGGCCATTGAGGTTTCTTCAACCAAACCATGACCAGTTTAAATGCGTGACTATATAGTAGAAGGTAAAATAAAGTCAACATTTAGGCCGAGCCTGCATAGCTGACACCTGGGTCCGTTAGCAAGCAAATTACTTGACAAGCGGCACAGCTCAGCTAGTCTAGGCTTAGATGCCGTGCGTAGTCAGCTAGTCCTAGCTTTTAAATACTAAATGAACAAGGATCTACTTAAAAAAGATGTTATATAACAAACAAATAATGAATGTTTTTCATTCGTCCAATGGAAAGAATATTTTCTTCGTTGAAAAGAGATGAAATGTTCCCTTCAACTCGGCTGCCACGCCTTCGTTTAATGGAACATTTCACTCTTTCAACATCATGCCAATATTCTTACCCATTGGCACTCATACCATTCATTATTTGTATATATGCACGACATCGCATGAGTGAGTATACACGTAGGGTTCTGCATGAGTTTAGCGAACGGACACCCTATAGGACAATGTGCCAGCTCAAACGTGTAATCTGGACGCATAACCCCCGCATCCGCGCGTCATTGGCTGTAAGCCTTCTAAAACTAAAACTGGGATCCATCTGCTCATTACAGTCCACGGTAAGGTATTTTAGCCTGCTGACTATTTTTTTCAGTTTTTTTTTTTGTAGACTTTGGACCCCTCTTTTTCACATTCATTAGGGGGACAATTGAATTTAATTATTAAAGAACAATATTAAGATCAGATTTGAACTTAAAAATGAATTGTTATTATGGGCATCACAGCCAATTTTTGGAAAAAATAAAGATTTGATGACGTCGCGTCGCGGATTGATTTGGTTTTTATTATTTTGCTTCGGGGGACCCATTCAGGTAAAAATGACGTACGTATCCCTACATTGAAGAAAAATAAAAATATTTTTCCAGATTTTTCTGTTTTGGCTTTTTTTATTTATTTAAATTGTGTACTGTTTAGATAATACACGGGTGTCTTTTTGGAAAAATAATAGCACTTTGGGCAAGGGTCATGTACAGACCTTGATATAACATAGTCGGAGTTATATATATATCGGGTCGCCCCGAAGGGAAGATCAAACTGATACCCCTGATACCTGCACGTGACCTGGTACCTGCCACGTGCCACCAAACTATTCATCTCGTTAACCGTTTATAACTACAATACCGGCAAGCAGCGAATCATTCTGTATACTCCGTTGTCCCCAAGCGTAATCCGATCAAGATATGAGACTATACCATGTGGTTTCTGTGTAAAACTATTTTCAATGCAGTTGAAGGCGTATTCAGACTATTTTCATGCAGTTCAAGTCATAGTGTGGTACTTTCATGACGTAACTTTTGGCATCACTTCTCCAGTTACCAGCATCTGGGTAAGCTAATCTTAAACTGTTTTTCAACATGTTCAAAGATCAAATCACTGCAAAATATGCCCTTATGATAGCCCTGAAACAGTAATAGTAGCATGTCATGTCACGCATGATTTGAAACATTTAACATCAATGTAAGCTTATACTGCCATCTGGTGACAAACCATCACAATGTGACTGGTCATCTCCACGCAAAGACGGGCATGGCACCGCGTGCTCCTAACTCGATCCATTTCCAGATCCAATATAGCAAGCACCTTTAACCTGATTTTGTAACGGGTTTCTTCCTAAGAGTCTTGGGTATCTCATGTTAGGTGATTTGTTCCATTTGGCATCAAAATGTGTTTTAGTGGGGCCAAACTTACCTTGCATGCAAATAACATTGGTTCCGAATTTGACACCCCAACTTTGTTTTCCCAGATTTCCGGTGATTACATTAATAAACATCTGTGCTTTTAATTTGGTTTTGTATTGAATGTACACTGTTAAAGATCTTTATAGGTTGAGGGAAATTTTTTTAAACTCTTTATTTTTCAAATATGTCTGTCAAAACTCCGAAATCTTAGGGGGCCTATATGCAAAGGTAGACGAGTTCCCCGGGGGGGGGGGGGGGGGGGGGGGGGGGGGGGGGTTAATTTTATTCTTCTTTCTATTTTTTTTCGGTGGTTGGGGTGTGTCACTCGTCTTTTTTCCCCTTGCCTGTTAGCTAGCTAAATTTTTAGCGGTTTTATCGCCCCCAAGACCCCTCAAAAATATCAGTAAGTTTCTTGGTGATGTTGATAGGTAAGTATTACACTTACCTCTTTTCTGTTCAAAGTAGTAGTTCCGCATTACGATCTTGAAAGATCAATGATTTTTTGAGGGTGCAAGATTTTGCACAGTGTAGTCCCTCGCGACGGCATGACCACATTGCTTGTGTTTTTTTGGCATGAAACCTTTGGCATTTCTTTTCTCTCTCATCTCTTTGACTGAGTGTTTTTTTATTTAATACAAATGATCTGAGGACAAAAATAAAAAATTTGGGGCTTGTAAACCAGATCTTTTAGAAAATAATTTTTGTCGACTGTCATACGTGTAGGAGAAGGAAGTGATCTCAGTTCCCTATTAGAAAAAAAATATGGGACTACCATCAATCATGCTTCTGTGAAATTACCTGTGTGCATAACTCAAACTCCAGAAACTTCCCCCAGCAAAAAGTAACTCTCTATCAAACATAATACCTTGACACATACGCCGCCATGGCGACAGAGCATCGCTCTGTAGTCCTGCGACACCGATACACTTTTCAATATCAAAACATCCCATTATAATATTAATACACTACCCCAAACCATTGCCTCCCTGGAGGCGTTACCAGACGTGGTAGGACAGGGTGTGGATGGACCACGCCACTGCACCGTCCATAGCGATAAACCCTGTGATTGGTACTCGATCACAGGTTATCCATCGTTTTTGACTATTTAGTATTTCCGGATGGACGAAAGTAGAAGACCGGCTTGTGGTTCTCCCCTGTTATTAACGCCAAGCAGTGAACCAATCTCTACAACACCAACACTGTTTGCTTTAACATATTATCTATAATTAATAAATAACCCATGTCAGACTAGATCTCATGCAGGACCTTTCTAAGGGGGGGGGGGGGGGGGGTCTTCCTTGCTATAGCGTCATTGAATGTGGAGGGGTTTTTTCCAATGCAAAAAAGTGACAATCATTGCGGATTTGTGTAACAATCCTGCCAAAATGGGGGGGGCCCCGATGTCCTATGTCGCAGGAAACCCACAGAGGAATCGATAACCAAACCGCCCACCAATACCAGGAATGGTCCTTACCTCGAGAGACCACATCGACAATATGGAAGTGCTATATTTGTGATAACAGGTACCGCAGTAGAAGCAACCTCAGTGTCTGATGACAACAACATCGAAGTCCTCACCATTGAGCTTAACTCTGTCATAGTTACATCCGTCTACAAACCTCCATCAGTAAACTTCAAGCACCCTCAACTCAGCCTTGGGAATTCCACCAAACCTCACTTCTTCATTGGCGATTTCAACAGCCACAGTACCCAATGGGGCTACAATGAAACTAACAAAGACGGACAAGCTGTCGAAGAATGGATAGACAGTCAACATCTACGTCTCCTTCACGACTCTAAGCTGCCGCCATCATTTCATAGCGCCCGTTGAAAGAGAGGTTATAACCCTGATCTAGCTATTATAAGTAAAAACATCTGTAACCTGTGTAGCAAGATTGTTCTGGATCCTGTTCCATTAACTCAACACCGACCAATCGGTTTCCAAGTCAACGCTGCAGTAAGACCAAACAAAGTGCCTTTTAAGCGTCGCTTTAACTACAGGAAAGCAGACTGGCAAGGATTCACTGATGACCTGGATCAGAAGGTGAAGAGGATTGCTCCAAAACCCCATAACTATGACAAATTTGCCCAACTTGTGAACAAGACTGCCCGGAGATTCATATCCAGAGGCTGTAGGACGGAATATATACCAGGCCTTTCCAAGGAATGTGCTAGAGAATACCAAGAGTATATCACCATGTTTGAAGCTGATCCTTTTTCGGCTGAAACAACTGCTAAAGGCGAGGAAGTTTCGGAGAGGATCTCCCAGGAAAAGATCAAAACCTGGCATACTTTAATTGAATCCACCGATATGACCCATAACAGCAAGAAAGCATGGTCTACCATCAGAAAGCTCCGAGGGGGATCCAACAGAATCGAGGGTTTTTCGACCGTTTTTGCCATTTATGCAAGCAAAATTGGTATTTATTTGGCAATAATGGGTGCCAAAGTAAGCATACACATGTTATTACTCTAAATAATAAGAAAAAAACAAGTATTTGCTTACAGTAGCATCATACTTACATAAAGTACCATTTTTTGGCATTTTACACAGTAAAGTATAGGAAGGTGGCAACCACACCCCTGCCTTCCAACTTTGACGGGATGTCCTGACCCCCATGAAGGTGGTACATCAATTTTTTTTGCTAAAATGACCGCAAAGGATGAACTTACAATTACATAAAAGCCTTATATCGTATTCGTTTGTGTTTTTGTGCGACAGGGGATCATCCGTTAGGCCCCCTTGGTTGGACTAGGGTTAATATGTTGTAAAAAAAATAAATAGTTCAATGAAACACCAAATATAGGCAAAAATGGCACATAGGTTTTATGCAAATTACCATGTCTTGCAATGCTTCCTTTTTTCTGCCTTTTTATATGTTGTTAGGGAGGGTTTGGAAGGCAAGCTACAGCAAGAAAACCTGTAGCAATTTTGACTAGGTCATACTGTACATGTAGATTGACTGGACTACATGGTGTGTTATCGCAATCATATCCGTTTGTGTACGAATGGCGTGGTATCGCTCCATGGAGCGATAAAACAATACCGTGACGTCACAGGTCACAGGTGTGCATTAATTATAAATAATATAATATTATGACAAACCTGCTTTGTATATTCTTTCCACATTCCTTCATCATTCTTCCAGTACCACACCCAATGTGTGCACCAAGAGTCCATCTTTTGGTCAGGATTCTCCACATTTGCCCTGGTAGAGAGCCGGTGAACTTTTTCAGATTTAGATTTTGTTCGGCGAAACATGTGCATCTGATTGAAATCAATGATGTACTTGGCCTCCCTGTATGTGTGAACACCATCGATGTTATTAGACATTGGAAAAAGGAACCTTGTTACTAAAAATTAATTACCTCCAGTGGCCAACAATAGATGCTATTGACCGGTCAATTCTCGCACAGGCGGTGGCGGCCAAGCCTCGTTTATTATAACAATTCACCAAAAATATCAAAAGAAATTACAGCAATACGGAGTGCAAACCACAAACCAAATTGGGTGCTTTGATGTGGGTCGGTCATGGGTGTTCCCATGACCTACATACGACCTCGTCCTCGTTCGTTATTAATACAAAAAAAAATCAGAAATAACCCTTCCAGTGGAGTTGATTCTTCAACTCCAACGGTTTTGGAATAAGAAAATATTCCTTGACAACATATAAAAATTCAGAATTTTTCGTCAAGATTTCGCTTTTACGTGTTAAACCAATGGCGATATCTGAAATTGGGATTTCTTGGCCGCCCTCTCCTGTTCTCGCACTTAGCAATACGACGCGCCGCCAACGGTTGCCTCAGAGAGGCAAAGTATTTCCGATGCATAATGGGAAAAATTTGACATCCAGATCCCGCGTAATACAAATATTACACAGTAACAAGTTAGTGATCATTTAGTTTGTCAATATAATAATGGTTAATGGTATTTGTGTATGGACCAAACCAGAAAGTCCAATAATCAAGGATTTTTTTTTGTAATATTTGGAAAACATAGTTTGTACTGTTTCGGATATTGCTTATGTTTTATAATGATATAAGAAAAGTCAAAATCAATTTTCTGTAAGCCAATACAATGGCAAGAAATTTCTTGTAGATTGTAATATATATGCACTAACCATCATATTAGCATATATTAATAGGGCTTTGCAACATGCATTATTGGGTCTACAATCAAAACCGCACAAGTTTGTTTCCCACGGTGACTTGATGGGGTGTATGTGGGCTCTCAAATCAAGTAAGACCACAAATACACATATATCGTACAAAGCACTTTAAGGTTTTTCTTTTAAAGACATTATATAACATGTTTAGACACAAAGAATACACATCTCATTCAGTTTTGTTCTTATACCTTTGGTTCTTACCCATATTGTACTTCTTCCATGTGCCTCACAGACGGTTACATATAAGATCTACCACTCTTGTTAGCTGTCGTCAAAATCTGTCCACTGGTTACCTCTGAAACTTGCCACGGTTATTGGTAATCTAGATCGTACGTGTAATTGGAACAATCGCCATCTTTACAATGCCCTTCCTTCACATTATGTTGCATATTTCTTGCGGGTTGTAATTGGTCAGCTGTTTGAGCATTCATTGACGTCATTTATAGGTAGATGTGATCTTCTTTCATACTCTCGTTTGCTTGTCGTTCTCCAAGACTTACTGGATCATGGAAAAGTTAATTGAACATTGATATGAAAAGTCTTAGATATTGTGGTCCGTGACAAGGATGTTGAATGCAACATTGATGGCAACACAGACGTACCTTATTAAAAGTCAGGGTAGAGTGCGGAATAATAATCACATGTTCCATTCTATCTGTGTGGCAGGGGTGGGCAAGTATTAACTTTTTTTACAATTTTGTAAAACGAGCATATTCTATGGCCATTTTAGATCCTTAAAATGACTCGGCATCTTTCATTTTCACTCGAGATAAATTTTTAGTTGGTTTTCGCGGAGTTTAAAGTTTGTACATAAAGTCCCTATAGGGCTTTTCTGTACGTTTGGGAAAAAATGGATTTTATCCTGGATTTTGCGTCACCAATAGGTGCTTTATAGGTTTAGGCAAATAATTGGTCAAAGAAAAATTAATCAATTTATTCTCAAGGCAGAATATGTTTTTTTTCCAACTTCCTCTTCAACTGAGGCAAGGCATGCACAGAACAAAACCAAAACAGACCAGTCAAGTTTGTGGTGAGTGAAAATTGAGGAGTCCTATTCCGTGGCGTAACAGCTTTTTTTCAAGGGGGGGGGGCAAAGGGGGGCACACATTTTTTCCAGGGGGGCAAGCATAATCTTAAAATTTGTTAGTTAGTATATGGCCTATGTAATCACTTATTTTTCAGGGGGAAGAGGGGGGGCAAGATCCCCAGGGGGGGCAGCTTTCCCCCCCCCCCCCCCCCTCTGGTTTACGCCACTGTGTAGGTCAAACACCTTTTGCAAACCCGTTACATAATTACTAATACCCCTGTGAATGGTACTGGTTTGTTTTCATGCCAGCATGTGCATGTGTGGTACTATTATTAACAAAAAAAATAGTTAGCAGACAACTCATTGTGTGTAAAAGGTGTATTCCGTTCTAAAATAATTTAAACCAGTAGGTGAAAGTTGTAGCTGTGCTATGAGTGACTACCTGTAAAAATTTATTTTACTCTGTGAGTAAAAATGCCACAGCTCCTAATGTTGATAACTCTTTAGTCAAAGTTTGAGTAAACCTTACTCATTGTTAAACCTCAAATCTTAGTCCATTGTTGGGTAAATATACCCGCCTTTGTGTAAGGTTTACTCACTTTGACTTCAGATTTTACTCAACATAAAGAGCTGTGACTTTTTACTCAACATTTTTGGAGTGTACACCCCTCTGCAAGGTAAGACAATGTTTGTTTTCTTATTCTAGACAATCATGCACTTGGTTATTTTGGGAAACCTATGGGTTCAAAGGAGCAATATACCTCTCCACCTGTGCATGTTACAATGGTTGTCCATTAGTTTTGTCTGTGGCAATATTGGCAATAACCAATTTAACCTCAATTCCCACGAACCAATCCAAAACTTTATCTTCAGTTGAAAAAGCCTTGCTTGATTCTTTTTCAGGAGCCCAAATGGGCCATAGAATCCACTCGATTTAAAAAAAGTTGCAACTTGCCCACCCCTAGTATGGTGTTGTTGTAAGCAACGAAGATTACAAGAGCGCAAAGGTTATTTGTTACGTGTTAAAACGTGTCAGCGAAACTTACTCTCTAGTCATTCATAGCGTAAATTTGTGGTATTTTGTTGCAATTTCATTATTTGGTAATGTCAATCCAGTCACTATGAGTTAATATATGTACAGATAGCAAATTTTTAAATGGCCGCTAAAATCCAAAAGAAAACAGCTACCTATTGGTCACGTTTTTAGTATTTTCCTTGAAATTATTATCCATTATGTTAAGCATTATGTACAATTTACCTTGAAGTTACATGTTATAATCACTAGCAGGTACTATTTTCAAATTGGGCTACCAAATTCCACAAGAGCGTTTGGCAACTTTGATTACGAAATTGAACATTTGGAAGTGCATTTGGAACCTAGTAACTAAGCTTCTTGCTGATATGCACGGGCGAACTTAGGGAATCGAGGAAGGGTGCACATTCCTAATGTTGTCCCAATGACCTGATCCCACAAGTGCCGGGGGGGGGGGCAAATATGCGTGAAAATTAGCCTAGTTTACATTAATTCAGCCCAAATGCAGGCAAATGGTTGGTCTTAAAACGGAAGGCATGGATCACGAAATGCACCTTTAAGATGTCATTTCTGGAGTTTTGGTGGAAAAATACATTCCTGTCAGTCCTTTCCTAAGTGGCATAGCCGGGATACGGATATACCCGGACTCTTTCTTCTATTTCCGGCATTTGCAGCGTCCATTCTTGCCCCCCCCAAACATGATCCAACTCTAGCTATTTTGGTTTTCTGTGATGTAAGGGAGCCAAAATATTAGTTCCACTAATGTAGCAGAAAGAAAACCTAAATTTAAATAAGGTCATGTACTATACCTTGTTCCCTGTACAGGGTGTCATACGTGTTTACCATCCAATTTGCCTAAAATTAGAAGTGTTGGTGGCCAAAAAAAGTGCAAATGTGCATTGTTGAGCTGAAAAAAGTATTTTTTTTAGAATATCAAAGGTTGATTTTAAATCACCTTCATTGGATTTTGTCATTGAATGTTTTTCATTTCTTGAACGAAAATTAACATCCATTTAATTATGCAAACATTGAAGTGACATGCGGTATATTTCGCCCTCCCCCAAATCCCTAGCAAAACTTCAGGAATAATTTTGTGAAAACCTTAAAAGTGTACAAGATCTTTACATTATGCATTTCGTCGCTGGGCGGGAAAACCTCATATGTAACTCCAGAGGTGAAATGCAATACCACATTGGAAAAAGTGGGCCCCAGTGCTAAAACCTCATATGTGCATTTAGTCACATCGGGTTCTAGTTTGAATTTCAAGCCAAATATGATAGTAAATCATATGGCAATTTATTTCAGAATCTGAAGTAAATAATTATTTAAATATGATTAGAAAGAAACCCTTTCTTCTGCCAGGGATTACAGCAAATTATTCAGTATTTGGTGTCTCCCGAAAATGTTACATATGAGGTTTTGCCATGTTAACGTTTTTACTACATGTGAGGTTTTGCTCTTTAAGGACATTAATGCACATTATGAGGTTTTTTCCGCCCAGCGACGATTTCTAAAACTACACTGGTTACATATGCCTTTTCATTATCCGTTGCTTTCACATTTTACTACTTATTTAAAGGTCCATGGCCCGATCGCTAATAGCCTCGTCCCCAGAACCCCCAGATTTTACCGGAAGTGGTCAACATTTTGGTATCAGAAGAAAGCTACTATTTTTCTCATTTACCCTGTGAAATCTTAGGGCAAAAGGATATTTGGTTTGGAAGTTATGAGCGAAAATGTGGTCCATTTTGGTCGACCAATATTAATTTTACACAGTACTCTATGGGCTTATAAATTCACGTTTTCAGCTCTCACCGCAAAACGGATTGAAATATCGGTGCGAAATTTTACAGATGAGGTTTTGGGGTGAAGGCCAATCTGTCAAAATGAAAACTTCATATCCTTAAATCGGGCCATCCCCCTTTAATGAACATAAATATTGTTCCTTAATATCTCACTTCAAACTAATTTTCATGGAGGTAATTAATCCTTTAACATTTTGCTATATTCGTGTATTTACCTCTGCTGGCTCTGATTCGAGCCATCTGAGGCACCAAAATCGCTTGGATTCCTTTCATCTTCCTCATCGTAATAGGTACGAAAGCGGATGGGAGGGCCGAGATCATCGTCTTCCACTGGCTCACTCGTGTCATCCGTTGCATTGTCCCAACCCTCATTGTCGTTTCCATGATCACTGTCATTGGCAAACTGAGCTGCTACCTTTGGCCTCAGCAGATTTTTCAATTTGCAAAAGGATTGATTTGGATTAATGTCATGTTCTCGTAGAAGTCTGGATGTTTGGTAATCACGAAACGAATGGTTGTAGCGACAGGGTGTTCCAGATGGCCAACATCCTTTATCATCAAACAGGGCACTGATAAAAATAATTAAGTAAATTTAAGGAAATGCGTTACTTGTTCGATCGACCATTAATTTTTATTCAATATTTAGTGGAAACATTATTAAGGACCCCCTTGTCCAAGACAACTTGAACTGACACACAAGCCTTCCTTGGATGGTGGACACATTGCCTGTGTCGGCAGATATCTCATTGGCCGTGGTGAATTAAATTGTTCACAATTTTTAAATTGCAATTTAAGTAAGTTTATTTATTGTGTTACCCTGATACGACACTGTTCATTTTCTGATGCAAGTACTCGTAGCAATCCTACGTTTTTGTGCTTGCCACCACGGCTTCCGCGAAAATAGAAAGCACCCATGGTTGCAAATTGATATACGACAAAGAAATACTTAAGGGGAAGAGTTTCACAAGCAATTTAGTGATAATATGTTCTGGATGCACAACAGATGTCCATTGTGCTGCAGATCGTGATCAGCGCACACAGAAAAGATTGATGTAGGAGTAGTAAACAAATCGGTGGCATTGTGTGACTTTCTTCATCAGCAATCAGTTGATATCTTTGCCATCGCCGAGTCCTGGCTGACTGGAGATGGCAGAGATGATGTAGCTATTGCTAATATTCAAAATACTAGAATTATAAGCTTCATCACTCTCACCGTCGTCATAAAAGGGGCGGATGTACAGCTATTCTCGTTAGGGGCGGTCTCCATGTAAGGATAAACGAGAACTGCGAGTTTATGCAGACTCTGAAAATTCGCAACATCAAAATAGACACCTTCCGCTTTGTATACGATCTGCATTTCTGCGTGTGCATTCAGATGCTAACTGTGATTCTCTAGTTAATGAATATAATAAATCAGCATCGATTAAGTCCTGCTTCTTAGACCCTTTACCAGCCGGTCTCTTAAAACTTTGTCTATATGATCTGTTACCAGTCATAACAAAGATTGCTAACTTTTCCTTATCTTCGGGCGTATTTCCTCAAGCTCTCAAGCATGCACCTGTCATCCCACTGCTGAAGAAATTTGGCTTGGACACCAACGTCCTCTCAAATTGTCGCTCTATATCCAATATTCCATTTCTTGGAAAGGTGAATTGAAAGAGAGCATGTGACCACCAGTTGCAGACTTATCTCATGGACAATGATTTCCATGTTCCAATGCAGTCAACTTACCGGTAATATCACACTGATACGGGTGCAGAATGACATCTTTACTACTCTTGACAATCAAAAAGAGGCTGTGCTGTGCTGTGCTAGTGTTACTGGACTTCAGCACCACCTTCGACACCATTATACCACACACAGCTCCTAACCCATCCAACTGAACGGTATGGGATAACTGGGGAAAACACTTTAAGTTCATTCTCTTCATACTTAGATGGCCGAACTCAGTCTATATCAGTCAGAGGTGCTTCGTCAGATCCTGTGGCGATAGATTGTGCACTCTCACAGGGCTCTGTTACTGGACCTTTTGACTTCATCTTGTTCAGTGCCCACTACCGAATATCATCACTGCACGTGGTGTTCAATCTGTTGCTTATGCTGATGACACCCAGCTCTACCTGACTTTCCACCCTCGGGATCGTGAAGCAGCCATAAAAAAGATTGAAACATTCATTGCAGACATCAGATCCTGGTGTAAATCCAACAAGTTGATATTAAATGACAAGAATACAGAGATGTTGTACTTTCGCTCTCATTTTAACAGATCGACTAGCAACTCTCAGGCAACCATGATAATTGGCAATTCTTTTATTCATCCGTCAGCTGATCGAAGCACGGAACCTTAGTGTCATCTTAGACTCATCTCTAAGAATGATCAATCATGTTAACAACTTATACAAAGCTGCTGGGCTCTCAATAAGAAAAATCGGGCAGTTTCGACAGTACCTTGATGAGAAATTTACCATCAAATTGGTCCACGCCTTTGTTACATCTAGGCTGGCTCCTGCAACTCTCTACTATATGGCCTCCCAGAAACATTCAAATTGTTTTATGGACATCTTGCGGTTACTGTCCATTTTCCCTATTCACTGTGCACACAGTGCATTCAATAGGCCTATGACCTGTCACGCGTACTCTGTGCTTAACGCATAGGACATGAGAAAACTCACGTCGTTGCGAGGAAAGTGCTCAATGGATGTTCTTCGTAGAAGCTCTAATTGTAGAATATATTATCATCAATAACATATGTGAATTTTATTATGATAGAACATTCAGAAAATCCGAAAATGGTTAATTTATAAAGAGTGGTATTTTGGTAGGGTATAATGCTAACTCTATGGCAAAAATCACCAGTGATTGCTGTGCAGATTCAAGAGAGCGCGAGAGCGCCATGGACAAAACGGTTAGACCTATACTCTTCGTAGAAGCTGATAACCAAGATAATCTTATTTTCTATAAGATGGTGTAATTTGGTTGACATACGGTACTGAAAAATATCCGAAACGACCATTTCTAACAAGGCTTCTAACATGTGTAAAAAACAGGCCTACTCGCCAATGTTCATGCACACAGTGTGTGGGTAATCAGTCATCCATAGCATGTCATTGATCAGTGATTGGATGGTGTCCTGTCAAGTGGGAATCATTTACATATGATCAAACTTATGAATGGATTCATGTCACAATGATTCGGTTGGGTGGGCAAAAGGTCGAGGCCCGTTTACAGTGGACACTAACTGCACTATGAAGTGATTTCGGTAAGGGTTCATTTCATTTTTTCCGAATATTTTTTTCATGCCATTGTGTCCCTTTAACGCTCACGGTCGACCATCGATTACACATAACTAAGGGCGCATCCCTGTGCGCATAGGCTAATCATGCAACAGGAAATGATCTGCTCTAGGCAGTGAACGAAATACTCACCGACATATGTGTAACAAATTGCACGTAAGGCCCTTTTTGCAGCCTGAAGGTCGGTTATACAAAAGACAAACACCTGGTAGGTTCTGTCTTCTACCGAGAGGGTACTGGTTTTGTCTTCTCAGCATCTTTGTAGACCTACTATTTATTAAAAATGTAGACTCGCTATGACTTCTTTAATTATTTGGCATCGTGTTTCCTTCACATTGAACATCAGAAACACAAAAGTTTGTCAGTTGTCCATTACGACAGGGACTAAAAATAACGCAGTGCAGCTGGATTAACAGAAACGGATCACGACACGACAAAAAATGTTGCAGGTTTGAAGCACACTTGACATCGGACAGTTCTAGTTCGGCGTTTGTGAAAGAAAATGTGATAGTTCACCCGATAGGCGCACATTCACTTGCACTGTATGAAAGAATTGCGTGTGAGACAAATTGCATGATAAAAGGGAATTCCCGGACGACATCACGTCACATTTGATTTCTTTACATTCGGTTATTAAAGGTGCAACGAGAGATTTTGAGGCACCCAAATATTGTGTCATAATAGTAATTTCAAAAAGATTAGACACTCAATAGACTTCTTACCTTATATTTACCTTATATTATGCTACCGGAATGTCTTAAAAAGAGAGAAAAAAGTGATTTTGATTTGCTTATTATTTCAATGTAAACCATAGGCTGAATTTCGTATTTGCTCCTATACGAAATTAGAAATTTCACAATGTTTGTACCAAAGAAACATTCTCAGCTTAATCCTTTCAGATGGGAGTATTTTTGATGGAAAGATTTGCATCAGGGCAAAAATCAGAGCTTTCGATTTTTTTTGGACACCTGATAGGTGAAATCTCTCGTTGCACCTTTAACAAAATGAATGATAACCTATTCAACTTAGAAATACAATTGCAAACTGGTCTAAAGTAATAAATTTGTACTCTTCGAGGGCACGCAGGCATTGTAATACGGTCCCAGTGCCCGACAATATAGACACCCGTTTTTGATGGTTTGTTATAGGGAGATAATCATATTATAAACTTGACTTTTCACCAGAGGGTGTATTGAGTCAATCGCATGATGCACCAGTTTTGGGAAATTTTACCTGAAAAAGGTCATGTGATTCTACAAAAATCATATTCTTAACACATAAAAACCCTGACTTTTACACTCATTTCAGCAACTGAGGGAATTTTTTTTTTTGCATGATCATGAAATGTCTTGTAGTTCTTGAACTTTTTGAACACTTTTTACCCCTAAGTACTGACATGTGTTTAGTATAGTACAGTATAGGCACATTGCAATGCATTGTGGGACTGATTCAAAACATCCTCTGACTTTTCACTATGAGCTAATAAAATCTCATTCCCATGGCGCAGTTCAATAACTTTCATTCACCAGTGTATTGAGCAAATACACCTCTTTTTTGATACCCAGAATACACGTGGTCAGCTGCTGGTAAAATGTACTCATCAGGCTACTGAACCCTTGGTAGAGAGCATGCCATAGTGTGTGCTTTCGTATTTGGGCCTATCGGTGACAGAGCAATCACATTATAGTGTCCTTCGGCGAAAAGTAGTAAAGGTGTAGCTCTGGAAATATCTCCTTCAAGGTGGGCATAGGTTGACGATAGGGTTCTTAGGATTTTTTTTTTGGTACCCATGCTCGTTCTAGGAGTTCTGAAAGTGACCCCGATCGTGACCAATTGTCAGTGAAAATATACCCCTAAATTCCCTAATGGGACCAGTTTTAGGTAAAAATTTCCAGTGAAATTATACCCCTAGCGGGACAAATTTGCAGTTAAATTATACTCCTAGCGGGATCTACCTGTTTTCAACAAGTAGGCCTAAATGAAAACTATTCTATTGACAGTTAGCGAGTGCACGCAAGCTAACTGCTATTAGAGTCAGCAAATTCTGTTTGGCTTTGATGGGTGAACCCCCCTCTGGGGCTAATTGTGTGTGAGGGCAGTATTTTGTGGTTAAGCATATCTGACTAGACTTGGCTGCTTCACCTGTTGGCCATACAGGAATGTTTCACCTGGTTGGCTTTGCCTGAATGGGTCTATTCATCCCCTGCATTGTTAGATTGAGTCAGCAATTTTTACTCACTCTTGGTTTGATGCTGAACAGACAAACATCTAAAGCTTAATCTACTGGTGGCTTGGTATATTTTCCTAATTTTTCCGGCGGTGGTGCCTTCACAGAGAATTGTAAAGTGTTATTTTCTTCTCTTCATTACTAATTATGTGTTTCCTGTGGGGGCTGGTAGCTTGAAATTAAAATATTTTGGGATCATTCTAAGCTTTTACTCATTCTGTTGTGGGGGCTTCCCAGTCATTTTGCCATATTACTTTGTTCATTTTCAGTATTAGGAATTTAATGTTTGCAAGTAGGGGTCTTATTGGGGTTTGTTAACTAGTTATATAATTTGGATGTTCAGGTAGCCATGCCTAAAACAAGGTCTTCCAGGAGAGTTGCTTCTCGAGGACGGAGACGAGGAAGTGGTGCAGCCGGGCGGCGGCCGGTAACTAGGCAGCAGTCTTTGCAGGATTCTCAAGCTGGTTCTCGACCGAGTGCATCTCGTGGGCAAAGTCAGGCGACTGGCACCGGATGCAGATGTTGGATGACGCCCCTACCAGACTTCTCAACTTAGGTGTAGCAGAAAAGACTCATATGACCTATCAGGCCAGGTGGAACAAGTTCTGTAAATTTTGTGTAGAATTTGGTTTTCTAAGCTTGCTACCCATTTCTGCAAGCGTACTGTGTAGTTTTGTTGCGTATTTATCTCAAGAAAATTATGCTTTTAAACATAAGATTGGTGGGTTCGCAGATCCTACAAAGCATTTTCTCATTACAATGATGTTAAATGGATTGCGCCGAGATAGAGGAGTTTCTTGTGATCTCCGCCTCCCATTTACCATTGATCGATTGGAGCAGATTCTCATTTGTTTGCATAAAATATGTAGTTCAGAATTTGAGGCAAAATTGTTTCATGCAGCATTTTCAATGATGTTTTTTGGTTTCTTACGAATAGGGGAGGTTGCAGCAGAGTCGAAATCTAGGATGCAACCTTCCTTGCTGCTGAGGTCGGATGTGTCATTTCAAATCCTTGAGGGGGTGCAGGTTGTAGTTTTGAATACTCGGGTCTCCAAAAAACAATCAGTTTGGTGAGCCACAAGCGGTAGTATTAAGGATGCAGCCAAATAGGGTTTTATGTCCAGTCCGAGCGCTTCTTGAGTATTTGCAACATTCAGATGTTTCTGGTGTTTTATTCACTCATTTTGATAGGTCTCCTTTAACTAAGTTCCAAATATCGCATGTGCTGGCAAGAACAGTTCAGTTTTGTAATTGTCCTAGTCATAACCCTTTCAAGCCTCATTCGTTTCGAATTGGGGCTGCTACAACTGCCAGGCAAATGGGATTGAGTGATGAGATGATTCAAGAGATGGGGCGATGGAGGTCTGGGGTCTTCAAGAGGTATATTAGGAATGTCACAATAGTCACTTTTTTCCCTGAAATACCATACAATCAATGTTGAAAAGTGTTAGTTAAAAAAAAGGGAAAACAAAAAACCACATCATTTATTTTCAATCTGATTTCAGGTTTAAAAAGCAAAAAGATTCGTTATAATACCTGCTCAATTTGGTAATGATTGGGAATCCATAAGTTCGCCAAACAGTTGTGTTAAAACTGCAGAAATCCACGCAAACCTGAGTCAATGGCACCATAAAAGAGCAGCTGTTTTGTGGGTCCCAGGACGTTTCAGGTAAAATGGCGAGGTGATTTCGACATCCGATTTAGCCCAAATTTTGATCCATCATTCATGACGATAGTATATGACTACCTGCTTGAAGACTTTAAATTCAAGGACCAATTTTAAATTTCCTCAGCGATTTTCACATTTTACTCAATTTTGCCCCATTTTTGCTAATTTTTTTGCATATTTAGGAACTTTCTTGGAGTCCGTATTTTAAATCTTCACACATGGTACATTGTCTATATTTTTGTCATATTTCTACCAAGTTTTATGTAAAAACTCAAACAGGATCACCTCGCCATTTTGACTTTTGTTTAATTTCAGTTCGGTGCCATGATTGTACAGTATTTTCCATAGGTAAAATTTCAGGAAAAGCTTTGAAATGAAAATATTTAAAAATCTGTAACTTTTGATCTGTTCAATGGATTTATTTAGTTTTTTCTTGATTAAAAATATTTTTGTTCTTTTTATCAATATGGAAATTAAACAGACTTTGAAATACTTTGAAAATATAGTCTAATATCACTAGATATCAGATTACCTCCCCTGTTACGGTAATCACTTCATGTTTGCCTTTGTCATGCGCCTTCAAAGACGGACTGGCTTTTGAGATCGCAATGGTTGTAATGTAAGGATACTGTAATGTTGGGTCGTAACGATAATCATGTGTACTTTCCACGATTTTTGGGGGGTGGGGGACACAATATCAAAATGTCCCCCCACCCCCATGAATCATGATTGTACTAAAGCCTACAGCCCCTTTTACAATGGAGCATCAGGGCCGTTGGTTCTCCTGTCGAAAAAAAAAAATCAATGACACTCATTTACGTTGGCACAAAACTCTGCTAACCCAGATAAATTTCCAGTAGTAAAATTTCGGTAACCGAGAGGGATTACGACCTGATACATTGCAGGCCCTATTTTGGTCTATGAGAAATGACGACATAAAGTTTTGTGATATTCTCGACCAATTTTGTACCCGGCGGTTTGTACCATACCTTGCCAACGGCCAGCCGTGCACCAAAAGACTCAGGACTCCATGGCATTTAGAGAGGGTTGTTACTATAAAGAAAAAATTTTATTCTCAAAACAAAAAATAGGATTACGCCAACATGCGTTATTTGCTTGTTCGTCGCGTACTGGACTTTTAATGCTTCCCAAAAGTAAATGCGCGCAGACCCGCTTCGCGTCTGGCGGAATCACCATGTTTTAGTTTTCATGCACAAAATATAAATAGAAAAGGGAATGACAAATGTAGAAAATAGACTCGTTATCGTAGGTTTGCAATTTCTTAAAATATTTTGCTGAAACCCCGGACGTTTTACCAGTATTGTTTGGTTTACCTGGATGCTTGAAAAATGCAGGGAGCAGAGTAAGAAATTACTCAATCAGGAAATGAATAAGCTCGACAATTCGTAAATTCTGATTAAATAATTATTATACTCGATATTACTCAAACAGTAAGAATTGGTTTTGAAAAATTACTGTGATTAGACCATAAAATTAGATTCACCGTTATGTTCTTTTTTTTTCGACGTATCGTAGTAACTTGGAGTCTATTTTTATTCACAAATTTTCAGGTTGTGTGAAGTAGCATTGATTTGGTTGCACGCCGCGGGCACTCACATTTGGAAACCACGCGTATGGTTTGTTATGTAAGGATATTAACACCCGTTTTTGCCGCATCGTTGTCACCCAAAAAACACCCCATATTTTTTTTAAAATGTAATTTTATTATTTTATTTGTGAAAAATTACCAACTGTCACCAAAGACCTTATTTTGGGAAAATGTGTTTGCGAAATTTTTCACCAGAAGACCTTATTTTTTCGAAAATTTTGCAAAAATCTCACCCAAAGACCCCCAGTTTTTCGGAAAGCCCCTTCTTGGGGCAAGGTGGCTGTCTCTCACCAAAGCCATATTTTTTCAGTCCTCTGTCCCCCAATGCCCCTGGGTTTGGAAGGAAGCGAGTCTACAACCATATCCATGTCATAGGTGAGTGCCCCACAGCTCGGGGTACACGGCTGCGGTATTATTATTTTTCTAGGCCTATTTGGTATGATTGTGAAATCTTAAGGGCCGGGTAGGGTTTGGGGTAAAGAGTGGGCGACGTTTTTTTCGTATTTCTTGATTGAATATTAATATTATTTTGCAAGTCTTGGACATGATACCTAGCATGAGATTTTAGGTACATAATTACGCGGATTCGGCAATCTTCAGCGCATATTGGTGGGGAAAATACCAATTATCGCTGCGCAGAAAAATGCGGAATTGCCCGCAAATCGTGTTTTCTAAACATGACTCTCCTAGAAGTAGGAATGGGCTGTAGAGGTTTAAAATTGGGTCACATTTCACGAAACATGCTCATCACACCCTTAGTTTGATTACTTTATACCCACTGATACCCATTTGACCAGAAAAAAATGAAAAAATTGCGAATCCAGGGTGCACTGGCCAAAAACGTGAAAAACCAAGATGGCCGACAACAAACAGAAAATTATGGTTTTTCACTTTTTGGCCTACTTCTGTAAATCTTATGCTACAAAAGTGTTATATTTTCTGATATTTTTGACGGAACGGGACTTCATTTGTACAAGTTTCGTGAAATTTAGACATGCCGTTTTTTAAAATCGGCCATTTTGTCCAAATTGAGATGCGAGGAGCGCTTTCAGATTTCTTGCAAGCTGCTGTGTCATTTCATAAATTTGAGGAACGCAGTTGCGAAGAAGATAACTACAGGTACTACCTGCTATGGAAAATTTTGAAATCATGGATCAAAGATTTTGGCAGTAGTTGCTATTTTGAATATTGCATGGAGGCAGGTCTATTGGAAATGTACAGGGGGTCCACACGCACTTTTTGTACCAGGACATTTCAATGGCCAATGCAATCTTTGAGTAGATTCAAATGAGCACCATGGCCAAAGGTTTGCAATTTTAAAGTCAAATTTCATGCGTAGCTTGCACCTGCAGTGGCTTTATTATTTTGAACATACCATTTAAATAGGTTGATGCCTTTGTTGAGGAAAAAAGCGAAGCGCCACTCACATCAAAAAATTGGCGACCTGAAATGGTGATTTTACGAAAACGGTAGGTCAATTTGGCGGCCATCTTGAATTTTGTAACGATTTTGGCTGGGGCCCCTGATTTTGCATTTTTTTCGGAGTTTTTTTCAAAAACTGCGATCAGTACACATACCCTTAATCAAAAGTATTGGTGTGATTGCATGCTTTCTAAAATGTCACCTTCTGTATAGCCCGAATCCTACTAGAAGTGCGCTCAAAATCCCTGAAAATTCAATAAAAATTCTGACAAGAAAATAAAAAATATCAAAACAAATCTATTATATGGAGAATTTCAATGCAAATTGCAACTTGTCATCCTCCACGCTTTTTTAAGAAATCCCGACTATAGTGCTTTAATCTTTGGAATATTTAAAGAGACACGAGGAGAGTTTTTCAGAAGAAGCGCCCCAATTTTTCTCCAACCTAGTGTTTTACAGATTTGGAATGTTACCAATGTATTAGACACACCTGAAGGTGAATAAGCCGAATACGCCGTCTTTTATGTAATAAGATGAGATTTAGTCGTTTCGGTCGATGCGACACAGGAAAGTCAAACATGGCTTTCTAGTAGCCCTGGAGCTAGAACACTTGTAAACATCTCAAGTACAAAGGTTTGAATGATTACTATGTTGACAGACTGACCGGAACCCCTGAAAAGTGATTATTAAGTCTCGGAAGTGTGACTTAAGGAGAGGGGCCAAAACAAAGTTTTGTACAGGGGTCAATATTTGGAAATTGATCCTATCATGTTGAAAAAGCACACCATGTTAAGTGTCTAACAATAAGGATTCAGAAAAGGTATAGTTTGTAATATGTACAGCCTAAAGATTTCAGCGTTATAGGTTAAAAAACAGCAAAAAACAATAATTAAGGGCAATTTCATTGTACAGGGGTCAAATTTTAAAAGTGCTCCGATTTGGATAAAAAAATGGTGCAAATTATTGGTGGAGTTCATAGGAATTTAAATAAGGAATGTGTCCATCGACTGTCTTAAATGCTTAGTTTCCGGTGTGGGGGCCACAGACGGTTCCACGTCCATTGCATTCAATGGGCTTGGATCTGTTACCCCCCTACTTTCATAAGCAACTTTGAGGGGACACTCAAAACTATTCTTATTATCCTATGACTCCACCAATAAAGTTTGCACAATTTTTTATCCAAATCGGAGCAATTTAAAATTGACCAAGTCAACTGAAAGTGACCCTTTTATTGATTTTTGCTGTTTTAGCCTATAACTCGAAACCTTTAGGCTGTTACATATACAAATACTATACCTTTTCTGAATTCCTTATGGTTAGACACAGCAACAGGGTGTGCTTTTTCAAACTGATTGGAGCAGTTTCAAATTGACCTCCTGTACAAAATTTGTTTTGGCACCCTCTCCTTAAGGAACCACTTGCGGCAGGCACTTAAAGAATCACCTTTCAGGGGTTCCGGTCAGTCTGTCAAAATTATTTAATCACTCAAACCTTGTGTACTTGAGATGATGTTACCAAATGGTGCTAGCTCAGGGTTATATGGGGACGATTCCGATAGCAGGGCAAAGTTTAACAACAAGGTTTTGCGGTTTTCTTTTACACCGGTTTGTCCAATAAACCTTCCAAACATTCTCGGTAGGTGGTCTACAACCGATCCGTGAAATGAGAGGAAATTCATGTATCTAAGTCAAATTGTCACTTAAATGCGACAACGCCCCCGACCTTGGTCAACATTATTGTTGATTTTTTTTCTATAATTTTGTGATTGCTAATATGCCTGCTGCCAAACCTTTTCATGTGGATTCCTAGTCTCCTTTTTAGAGCCTAAGTGGTCAACATCTTATTTGAAGAATTCAGAATGTATTGGTATGTTTCTTTTTATGCTGAAAAAAGGAAAATGAGGCATTGGTGAAGAAATGAGTAGATATTATAGATTTTGTAGGCTGAGCATTTTACCCATTGTCACAGTTAGCTGGGTTTTTTTTTGCAGGTTCCATCAGTTGGTGAACAATATTTCTGACCTTTTTTTCACAGACGTAAAAGGCAAATCAGAGATTAAGTGAATTCATGATAATCAGTGCATGAATTATATAGATTATTTTAAACATTGTCAATATTCAAAGAGTCCCATTATCATGGTCCAAAATGAGTGAAAAACAAGAATCTCGCTTCAATAACTATTCTCTAATAAATTTTGTCCATCCCCACCAAGCGGAATAACTTTGTGAGACAAGTTTGCAAGTTCAAGGTGAATAGAAAATTCAGTTAGGAAGATTTCATGAAAAAGAAGAAGACAACAAACATAAAATAGACTTAGTGCTCTTTGCAAGAGCACATGTAAGTTAGGCGGGTCAGAAAACCCTAGACTGACCCCAAATTGACATATCTACCCCAGAATTTTTGTAAATTCCTCAAGTCAAATTAATTAATGCATATAATAAGTCACACGATAAGTTACATCTGTCGAGTGGTGGGTGATTTGAAATGTAACTTAATTTGAAAGTATTTGACCGTTGACCCCTATAGCATGGGTCAAGTGATGAAGTCATGTGATTGACGTTTATTGACTCATCAAGTCCTATGAGTGGGCTAAACAGATTTATATTTGCCTAATTTTAAATTTTACACACAGTAAATATGGTTGGCCCTGTGTGACCTCAGGATGGACCCCCCAATTGACCTCTTGACCCATAACTTTTGTTAAAGGAGCTCAAGCGAATTAATATGCATGAATCACACGATCAGGTTGTCTAATTGTAGGAGAAAGAAGTAGTGATTTGAAGTTGTTGTAATAAAGTAAATTGGAAAGTATTTTGACCTTTGAACCACCCTCTAAAACATGGGTAATGAGTCATGGGATGAGGTCATGATTGACTTTATGGACCTCTCATCAAGTCCTTAGAGATGGGCTAAACAGATTTTCTATTTGACCCTAATTTCAAATTTTTACACACAAGTAATCCGTTTTTTTGACCCCTGTGACCTCCCATGACCCCGTATTGACCTCTGGACCCATAACTTTTGTTAAGGGGCTCAAGATAATTCATATGTATGACTCGCACGATCAGGTTTGTTTGCTTAATCTGTAGGAGGAGTAGCGATGTGAAGGTAACGTATATTGTGTATTTTGACCTTTACCCCTAAACCATGGTTCATGTGATGACGTAATAATGACCTTTTATTGACCTCTCAATCAGGGTCCTATGAGATTGAGCTAAACAGCTTTCTATTTGACTTGTTTTAAATTTACACACAGTAAATATGGTTTGACCCCATGTGACCTCAGCTGACCCCATTGACATTTTGACCGATACTTTGTGAAGGGGTGCAATCTAATAATTTGGAATGACTTCACAAGGATCAGGTTACATAATCTGTAGGAGGAGTAGGATTTGAAGTGTAAAGTTAATTTGAAGTATTTGGACTTTTTGCCCCTTAACCATGGGTCAAGGGATGAAGTCATGAGTGACTTTTATTGACCTCTCATCAGGTCCATGAGATGAGCTAAACAGATTTTCTATTGACCTGTTTTTTAAATTTTACACACAGTAAATAACTTTGACCTCTTGACCCCCTCCGTGCCTTTGACCCCAAACAAAGCTTAAATTTGAACCGTTCAACAAACCCATTGCTCTGACCATTGTGGTGATGTAAATCCGATTCAAGTATGTGGAAGAGAGAGCCAATTGTAGAGAAAAGAAAGAAAGAAAAGAAGAAGAAGAAGAAGAAGAAGAAAGAAAACGGTAAGAACAAAGTAAGTTAGGCAATACCGCCTAACTTAATGTATATACATTCTTTGCCAAGTCAAGAAGCTAGTCTTAGGGTTTATAACGTTTTGAAACTGACTTGTGGACAAAACAAAGAACAATATAAAGTGTCTTTAGGACAGTGTTAGTTTGTGCAATATTGCCAAGCAAAAACACTCTATCCAAAATACTAATTGTTTTAAAACATGTCATTGATCAATGAAAGTTTTCATTTCTGATCAAGTTGATTTGTACAATATTTTTATGGAAAGAACTCTCATCCAAAATCTGTTGTCAAATCTGCTATTGATCCATGAGAGTTTCTATAATCCCTAAAATTTGTACAATATCTGTGCAAACAATGTTTGAAAAAAAATTGTAGCGCTGTATAGTGTTGGTGTTTTGAGGAAGAATGTTTTGTATGATTTAAACATACGAGTGCACAATAAACAACCTTAGCTGAGAATATCATGGACCCATATGAGTGGTTTACTGTGTGATCCTCCATTGAATGGGATAAATGGTGAAGGTGTACAAAACTGTCAATCTGCTCCTTTTTTCAAGACGACTTTATATATTGCAGAATATGATTGTAAAAAACGAGTATTACGATTAGGTCCCCAGGAAAAATTACGGTTCTTAGGGATCTACCATTGTCCGTAAGATATTAGTTTTTATTGACACATTTATACAAAACACTTAAAAGAGACCATGTTCCTCAGCATTAAATTAAAAAAGTTTGAAAGCGTCTTCAAAAAGGACTACTCGATCGAACGGCGCGATTTTAAAGATCGTTGATTCATTAGAGGCATTATAAAATGAAACCACTGTACATTTAATTGTTTCACAGATTTGCATAAGAAAATGTGTTTTGGAAAGGCAATATTTGCAGATGTTCTGCGCGATAGGTGGCTCCATCCACCATAACTTGCGGCGCTTGATATATGAAATCTTCATTAACACCTTTTATGTAATTAATTCAAACAAAACCTAACTCATCAACTAGATTTTAAGACGTTGATCATACCTAGAAAAATTATAAAGTGAACCACTTGTAAAGTTCAAATTTTTTCTATCAATTTTGCATAAGAATATGTGTTTTGGAAAGTGAAAATTGGAGGGGTTCCGCGCTTCGCGCGGGCGGGGCACACACCCTCCCGCACCCACCCACTCCCGCGCAGCTTAATGTACATGACTTCTCCGTGAACTATTACAAACAAAACCTAACCCATCAGCTTTTCTTTCTTTTTAATACCTCTTACGTACCTGTCATTATTAGGTGAAACACACACATTTCAAATTGTGACGATCTATCAATTTGCAATTGTTTCTATCAAATTTGCATGAAAAATTTGTTTTCAAAAGCGGTCAGGGGTTCCGCGTACTATAAAATTATAGGGCTCGCTGCGCTCGCCGGGTACACCAGATTTTGTTTACCGACGGTGGGTGGGGGGATAACGAAACACACTAACATAATACCAGGAATACCGTATCATGTCCCCCTCACGATTGAATAGCGATTGACGCCACTGACTTCCCATGTTTGCTTGTTTATTATGTTGTAACTCGAGATTGTCTTTTTGGACCCGCTGTATTATCCTTAGTCATATGAATTCTCTTGTCTCCTTTAAATACTGTTCTGTATGCAGGTTTTGAGCCAACTAAAATCCGGTTAGTTGGGGACAGCCACTTCCACTGGGCAGCCCATCATGTCTTGGCTAGAGAAGGTGTTCAACTGGGTTTGGAAGGCCTTGGTTGTGAAGTGATCTGGAAAGGGCGTAGAGGTGCTCGGCTGCCATATGTGGTGACATTGCTGCAAGATTTCCTTGGAGGGGCAAATACAGGTTTGCCAGATAGTTTTTCATTTAGGGTGTAATGATTTAGTTTCGTCCTCAACCCTAGATTTCCATATTATGGTTAGGGAGCTCCTGGATTTTTGTAATAGAGTCTTACCGGGTACTATGGTAGTTTGGTCCTACATTCTACCTCGTCCATACTACTTTGGGGCTCAGGTTCAGGCAGGTATGTGCAAGAAGTTGAGAGAAATCAATAGAAATGCGCGAAACTTATTCTGGAGAGCTGGAGGGAAAGCAATAGCATTTGTTGATATAAATCCAAGGAATCCGGCCTTGTATCGGTTTGATTGTGTGCATCTTAGTGCTCTAGGTCTGGATGTCTTCACTAATGTGTCATCAAAGGGGCACTGGAATACTTTCGTTGGTCTCCTTCTTCCATCATGTTTCCACCAGCTTATTAATTGGTGTTATGTTTTGGGCAATAGGTGATCGATAGTGGGCGCTGGCTGTCTTTGCTTGGGCCAAATGCTTGTATTTAATATTACAGAGATACATTGTGTGCTGAGTTATTACATTGGCACAGCATAAAATGTGTTGCGTGGATGCAAATAACGTAGGCCTACATTGCTTATTTGTTGAAAATAAGTTTACGTTGATTTGTTTTAAATACGATATGTCATTAAAAAAAAAAATACACGTTATATATCATTAAATGGTATAGCGTACAGGTGTATGTTATAAATTATACATTAAATGCCCTGAAAATTTTGGGCAAATTGTGTTATTGTTTGAAAACTGCCTGTCATTTAAATCCTGGTAAAAATAACCATAGCAAAATTTGGACTGCTATGGGTTTATTTGTATGCAAAACGCAGCACTTGTCAACTTTTCTGCTCCGACAATTTCAGACAAAAGGTTCAGAAGGTTATTGACGGGGAGTTTCATTTATTGCGTGATATCTATTTCTACACTGTGCACGGAAATAAGATGTTCTTTAGAAACATTTTAGTTACCAAGATAGGCATTCGACAGTATCAAAATGCCGAGGGGAGAACAGTGTCGCGGTCGTGGACCAGGTGGTACATCGGGTATATGTCGCTTTTACAATCGTCCTAATGGCTGCGTGAAGGGAGATCACTGTGATTTCCTACACATACCTGGGTAAGTTTAGAGCTGTGCTTAATATAATGTCAATAATGTATTCAGCGCACATAACGCCTCCCTTCTCAAGCTAGCGTTAGTTTAGCATTATGTTAATTAATCAAAAAAAAAAACATCTGTTTCAATTCATTTTGCCTCGACGCCTACCAAAAATCCCTTTTCTGGTGGTAAATGATTGAATATAAACGTTGTCAATTGATATTCTGCGATCCTTTCTTATGCAAAACAAGTGATAGGTATAGGGTACAAGCTGCTCCCAAAGTGTTGCCCCCCCCCTTTCGGGAGTGAAATATCAACATGCGTAGTACCGCAGATACTAGATTTGAATATCATTCGATAGCATTGGTCCTCTTCTTTCCAATGATACCAAAATATGTACCATCGTGCCTAGTTTAAAGTTCATAAAGTTCCCATTTCAACAAACTGTAAATTTCCATAGGCAGACGGTACAGAAATATCATCAAATAAAATAAAATCACAATTCCCGCGACGCAGTTCAATAGCTTTCATTCACCTTTATATTGAGCAAATACACCCCCTGTATTTTAGTATGATTTATGATACCCAGGACATACATGGTCAACTGTTGGTCAGCAACACGTGCCCATCCAAGGCTACTGAACTGAGCCCTTGGTAGATTAGAATGCCTTACCTCATAGTGATGTCATATGGTATGTACGTAATGGGTTGTTGTTGGTTTTGGCAATTCCATTTAGTGTTCAGGCCCCCAAGAAAAAAACGCAAAAATGAGGCCCCCCTCCGAACCAGAATGTCACTCATATATATCACTCATATATATGTTGCTAAATAATATAGCACACATCCTTGCAAAGTAGTCCATCCAGAAGGACCCTCGTTCCTCCCTGTGTCCATCCCCCCCTGTGACCGAGCCACCGAGCGCGCAGCGCGAGGCCTCGCGCTGCGCGCTCGGTGGCTCGGTCCGGGGCTAGGTCAGTGGGAGAACGAGGGTCCATATCTAGATGGACTATTGCAAAGCGGCATTGTGGTTCTTGAGGGGGAAGGGTTCATATTTAGACATTTTAATTACCCATTGAGTGATGTTATTTCCAGAAGCAGTATTGTTTACAATAATCTCAGAAATGTATGGTACCGTGTTGCACTGTATTGCACATAGGTCGCTGGATACCCTTCACTTTTGTTTTCTTTTACCAATAATTTGGTAATTGACTAGAAAGGATGCCCAACAATAAGTTATGGATCTGGGTTATGCACCAAGATGTTAGGTCACAGCTTGCCAAGCAACATTTCTGTCAACAGGTGGGTTTATTCTTAGACCACTGCTCTCATCACAAACAAACCTACTCTATTGAAGCTGTATAACGTTTTAATGGATGCGTAAATCGATTCTAGTCACCGATGGCACTTCGCGCCTGTGTAGCACATTCCTATTTTTGCAAATAACTCGGCTATTTATAGCGCTCGATCAAGCCACGGCTGACTGACCTACACACAACCGAATGCAGTAAATCTTTGTGTGTACATTGTACGTGTCATGCAAACCATGCTTGACCGCGCCGTAACTGACCCTTCTGATTCAAAACACAGTTCTACGCATATAATTATGACAGCAATCAATGCTCTCATTGCATTTCCCAATTCAAACTTGGTTCCACTGCCGAAAAATAGCCATGCATATTTGCAATGTTTACGTAGTAAACGTAAATGTCACCCTGCATAGATGAGACAGTGTGTTCAGAATTGACCAAGTGACACCGACACAAATAGTACATCTCACTAGTCACATTATATCGCGCATAATCTACGATTATTTAGGAGTACTTTTTCAACCCCCAATTTCTGGGATTGACTCATGGCGCAACGTTACTAACACAAAAACAACACCACCATTCACCAACGGAAAGTCTGATTTGAATTATGTTTTCAGCTTCCAATAGCCGAGACCATCCCGGCTTTTCCCATTATCATTGCGCATACAATTTTGACCACCTGAGGTCTAAGAAGTCTCCCGAACGTCATGAACACACAGTGCAGAATTTCCGAAATCTTCCCAAGCTGCATCACAAATATTACGTCACCATTCAGTAATTAGCGGCGCTCTTCATTTGTATATGTTGCGAAGAAGTTTGTTCGTGCTCATAAGTACTAAACAGCATTGAAATGCAGCAGTTTTCCCATATTTAAATCCGAGCAATGTTGAAAATTCTAACGTGAAGTACTGACGCGTTAAGGAATATTATCCCAAGTGTTAAGATGCTAAATGAATTCAAATGAACACAACAAAGGTGTGGTTGTTTTGAACACTATACGGTATTAAGAACTTCTTAAATGTCTTCTGCTTTCAGATTGAATACTAGTGTTTAACGCTTAATGCCTTGGTGTTTAGTCTTCCTAAACGCCGACCACATTTAATTGTTTTAAACGCGTGAATGCGTTCGTGTTTCAATTTTTTTCCGATTGCTCTGATTTAAAATGTAAAAAAACTATGCGCAATTCAATGTTTTAGTGATAGGCGCAGTGCGCTATAAGAAAATGCCCACCTTTTGATATAAAAGCAGTTTTTATATATTTTTTTGTGTTTTATTGCAATACGCGTAGAAGGCGTTATTTAAAGACCGTGTACGCCCGAGAGAAACTGCTTGGCGCCCTCTATAATGCCTCAATGTACTCTCATCCCCCCCGTACCAGTGTTGTGCATGTACAATTGTTAAAGAGATAGGCCACTACACACGCGTGAAGGTCAAAATTAGCATTATGGAAAACGACCGCTAGTAGAGCCCATCGGAGGCGCCACCTAACGACAACAAATGAATAGAACTCATCACAGTCTATTCCTAGGGCGTACACTGCCTTAAACTGTTACAAAATGATATAAACAAGGGTGATTTCATCACACACACAATGTATCGAGTACAAATGAAAGTCTGAGAAAATTCAGGGGCCACGCTTGGAAAATCAAAGCCCAGGAGCATGCCTCCAAGTCCATGACCATTTTGGACTTACAGAAGAAACATGCCAAGATGTTGCACAGCTTGCAACTTGTTATGGATTTCATTAAGGGAGGGGTCATTATTTACGCCCCGGGGGGGGGGGGGGGAATGGAGGATTGAGGGGGGGGAACCCGAAAAAATTTTGTGAGAGAGAGGGGGGAAGTGAAATTTCATCAACGCGAGAGGGGGGAACCATTGAACTTTTAAATGGGAAAAATAAAAAAGTAAAAAACAGAAAAAAAGTGAAATTTTTGAACGGAAGCGAGGGGGGGGGAAGCGAAAAATTTTGCCGAAAAAAAAAAAGTTGAAATCCTCCATTCCCCCTGGAGTAAATAAGACCGCTCCCTAAGTGATGTCCAGATAGCACCCTGTCCTTCATACAGCTAAAAAGGACTTACATGAGGCAGCCCTGAGAAAGTACCCAAATACACCTACTCATTTATTATCTTGCTAATTATTATAATGTACATCCGTGCCACAGTGCACATGCAAAGCGGCATTGTGATTCGGGGGCAGGGGGTTAATGAATTTCAATACCCATGGAAGCTTGTATTGTTAATTTACATAAGCGGTTTTGGGTGGGTTTTATGTTAAAAGTGGTATATTTGTAAATCATCAAAAGTTAAATCGGAGCTGCGAGCTTTTATTTATCCGGAACGTTTAAATTTCATCCGTTCTCATAAAACTATAGAGGGCGCCTTTCTTTATCCAGCAATGTCCTTTGGAAGGGTTGGTCTGTTTACATGCTTGGGGAAGTTTCTGAAAAAAAAATGATATCACTACCCTGGGATGTCCCATTATGGCAAACTCTGTTGGCAAAATAGGTGCCGTTTCTGGGCTATAGGTAACTTAATTACCCTTAGAGGTCACAATTTGCCTTCTATTTGACCTTGTTAGAATGTGTATGTAAACTATATTTTGAACATTCCGAATCTTGAACCATCATTTCCACCAAACAAAGTAAAATATATTGTGTTGTCATAATATTCACATCATTTGATGCCAGCTCATTTGTTTTATGTTTTAAGTGTATTTCTTACTTTGGCATCCAGCTTATATCGTTGCGATACGTTTGAATCATTTGTTGGTTTTTGTATTAATCAGTGTCCCATGTTAACTTCAGAATGCGGTAAATAGGAGTGGTAGGTGTTGTCAATAGTTTTACCTTATTGACCCCAGATTACCTCATTTTGGCTATTTGCTGTAACATGTTTCTTTGATTTACGGCATTTTTTTCACCAAGGATCAGGTGAATGGAACAACCATGGAAATATGCAAATGCGTTCATTAGTATGATCAATAGGCAAAACAAAGCCAAATTGCAACACATACACACACACACACACATTAGTTAATGCGACATTTTCTTAATCTAAACATCAGAAGGCGAGTTGTATCATTCAGTATCACAGACCAGCAAATCCACTAGGATTCCAAAATAGCGAGATTTGAGTACCTTTACACTTGTCATTTTTGTCATTCGATTTTGGATTCCAGAGTACAGGCAGAGCGTGAAGAAGGCCATGGAGAACATGTGACTGCAAATTCTGCTGCTAATGCTGTATCAACTGATGAAGCGCAGGAGATTTGCCCGTTTTACCTTCGTGACAAGTGTAAATATGGCAATAATTGTCATAAATATCACAACCAAGCTCCTTATCAGTGGCAGTATAAAACTGGAAAGAAATGGGAAAACTTTGATCAGGCACAGAATACACGAATTGAAGAAGCATTCTCCAAGCCATCTAAAGATAGCATAACTATATCAATCGGGTAAGGGTTTTTTTTTTTTTTGGTTTTCCTTCATTAACACTTAACTGCATGGAGGGGGGGGGTTCCTAGGGGCCCATTTGTTTGTTTTTCAGCCAGCGATTTTAACACTGCAATTATTGGTTTATATGTTTTCGTATTTGTCTAATGTTTATAGTTGCGCTTGCATTAGCATGGAACCCTAGGAGCCTCCCTCACGCACTAAAGTGCCCATGACAAAAAAACGAAAACTCTAATAGAGTTACTGTGATTCGTATTTTCATAATGCATACACCTAGAGACATAAACAAGTCTAGGTGAATCAATGCCGTACAAAATTCAGAAACGAATAAGTGTCTTTTTCGCACATTTTGACGCAAAATTAAAATCAATATGTTGCCCCTAGTTTTCTTACTGAACAATATTCTTGAGCTTTTATTTCTTTATTGTTGATGTCTTTGAAGCCTTCTAACATGTGGTGGATTTCATCTAAAAAATCCTCTAGGAAAGTGGTTATATAAGGGGGGGTCCCTAGGACCCCCTCCCTTATGCACTAACGGAAATGCAAACCCCTTGTGAAGTTAAGTGTTAAAATAGCTTCATACATACATTATAGGCTAATATAATATATTTACTTAACAGTTTCGCACTATCGTTGTTTATTACTTTTACCCTGTGAAGGCCTATACATTCCGTCCTAATTGTGCGTTCCGCTGTGCAGAGCGAAACGTGTTAGATATAGAATGGTCTCAATTAGTCTTAAAAAAACCCGAAGTGACGTATAACGAATGTCTTAATTTGAAGTTTCTTAGTTTAACATTACCTTGCGAAAAATTTGCCACCAGTAGTTGCAACAAAATATGAACACTTTAAATATTTCCACAAGATGAACCTGAACTAGACAATTCTAAAATTTATCATTCACACGTATAGTTTAGTTGTAAATAATCAAAGTAATTGTGCAAAATTCCCATTTTTTTTACATCGGGTGCTATTATTGCTTTAATCCAAGGAAATCATATGGGAACTAGCAGACATTCGTAACATATCAAGGTTTGAGAGTGGTTAAATGTGTAGACAGCCAGAGAGGGACCCCTGTACTTGATTCTTAAGTGCTGCAAATGGTGCCTTAAGGAGGGGTTCGAGACAAAGTTTACACAGAGCCCATATGACGTGTTTCATCCTTGTCAAGAGCCCCCCCCCCCCCCATTAAGGCACCATTTGCAGCGCTTACGAATCACTCCTGGGCTAAAATGAAAGGAAATGCATATGTGGGGAGAACAAAGAAGTAAAGATCTATGTATTCAGATCAGATGTTGCGCTGTGAGGCTGCGCTCTGCTGTGTCCTGTCTTTTACCATCTTTTGAACAGGCACAAAACACTTTATCGCTTGAAAGTTACAACATCCTGCTTCAGTTTCATCAGAGATTTCACTGATCCTACTTTTGATGTTTTTTTTTTTCTGATGTATTCAGTCAGTGAAAACCAAGTCAACTAATGGCGCTATCACTGATTTGCTTGTTGAGCATGACATTGACATATTTGCTCTCACTAAGACTTGGCTGCATGGAGATGAAAGAGATGACTTCTACTTATCCTCTTTTGCTCCATCTGGCATATATGACATATGCAACTTAACCACGAGGTGGTGATGCCCATGGAGGGATAGCAGTATTGTATAAGAACTGCCTCAATGTTGCATCCACGTCTGATGATCGGAGCCATCACTTTAAGACTTTTGAAACCTGTGATATTGTGTTACCAGTGGATCCAGATATTTTATTCTTGTTACCATATAGGCCTCCTCAATCATTCACCAATAAACTCACTGTTGGAATGTTCTTCAAGGAATTTTCACAATTTTTGCAAGACCGTGCCAACCATGATATTAAGGAGATTATTATGAAGTCTCCTTGTCCGTCTTGCCTGCTTGATCCTCTTGATTCATGGTTGGTCAAAACACATTTGGATGCACTTCTTCCTGCGATCTCATCCATTGTGAATATGTCTTTTATGGAAGGTGTTGTCCCTGAGCCACTGAAATCTGCCATCATTATTCCCCGCCTTAAGAAAAGCAGCCTGGACCACAACATCCTTAAAAATTATCGCCCTGTTAGCAATCTTCCTTTCATCTCCAAAGTGCTCAAACGAGTTGTGGCTAAGCGGTTGACTGATTTTATGTCAATACATCATCTACCATTACAATCTGCATATAAACAGTTCCACAGCACCGAGCCTGCATTGGTCAAGGTCCACAACGATATCATGTGGGCTATGGAGTAGTGCCTTTGATATCATCGATCACAAGGTATTACTCACCAGACTCCATGACCTTCTGGGTATTCGTAACATTCCTTTGAATTGGTTCCAGTCATACCTGTCTGAAAGAACACAGCGCATCGACATTAACGGACCTTTCTCTAGTCGTCATTTTCTTTGCTTTGTGGTGCTACAGGGGTCCGTGTTCTGGTCTCTCTTGTTTTTAATCTACATACTCCCAATTGGATCTATCATCCGCAAGTATGGCATGGAACTGCATATCTACGCTGACGATACACATATATATGTACCTGTCTGTCCCACATCTGCGGATGGAGTAAATCGTGATGTCAAACCTTGAAAGATGTGTCACTGAAGTTCAAGAGTGGATGTCTAGTAATTTCCTAAAACGTAATGCAGAGAAAACAGAAGTCTTAGTTTTTGGTTTCCGTTCTCAGCTTGCCAAATTCCATCTTTCTTCCGTAAAATATCGCTGGCATCAGTGTTCCAGTGCAGACAGACGGTGTAAGACACATCGGAGTCATGTTTGACAGTGGTATGAGTATGTCCGTCCAAGTGGCTAACATCACCAAAGCTGCAAATTTCCAGTTAATAAAAATTGGTCGTACCCGGAAGAAGCTAACCACTGAGTTCACCAAACCTGCTGTTCACACCCTTGTCACCTCAAGACTGGATTATTGCAACAGCTTGCTGATACTATTAATGAGACTCTTCTCAAACGACTGAATACCATCCAACGTACAGCTGCTCGCTTAATAACTTGGAAGCGAAAATATGATTCCATCACCAACGATATCATTGACCTACACTGGCTACCTATCAAGCAACGCATTGACTTTAAAATCTTAGTCCTTGTTTATAAGTCCTGTCACCAACAAACTCGGGACTACATTTCTGAAATGCTTCACATTCAATCAGGTCGCAGACGTCTCCTCTCAACAACCTCATCAACACCTCTTTTTACTGAACCAAGAACACAGCACATCACTTTTGCAGATAGGTCATTCTGTTGTTATGGACCACGAATCTGGAACAGACTCCTGAACACATTAGAAGTGCTGGAACCTTTCAGGTTTTCAAGAAACTTGTGAAACATTATCTTTTCCAAATTGCATATAAGCAGTGTCTTAAGCATTTGAGCATTGTGTGTTAAACTAACATCTGCACTTTTTGCAATCTGCATTTTCCTGTTGTAACTTTTGCTTGGCTTTTGTGTCAATTTTGTAATTGTTTTTGGCGCTATATAAATGTCAGGTATTATTATTATCACTTGGTACTTCCATGAGAACGTAATAACCTGCTTTTTTTCAGAGGCACAGTAAAAAGCACCAAAAACTCTAATTTAGTCGTTAATATAGACACTGCATTCTTTGGGGGGAGAGGTCGAAGGTCATCCAGGTGTCATTTTAGGTTATTGTTGAAAATTGCTTAAAGCTTCATTGTATTCGCCCCATATTAGAAGGTGGTGGGTATTCATCCAGGTTACTTAAATATCCTGAGTAATGTACGGGATGCTCAGGGATAAGAGGGCAGGATACAATAAGAGGTTCATTTGAGGGCATTAATTCAATTTTCTTTCGGGGGAAATGTGACTCTTTTTATGCTCTTTTTATGTCCTGTCCTTGATATAAAACATCAACCCTATGGTTCTTGGTTAGGAAATTTTGTCAATACTTGAACAGACTTTTACTGAGAGCAAATGACATAGATATTTTTATGTATTACATGTAAATGTATATCTTTACAGGCGAGACTCCTAATACGAACTTCGCCGCTAGGGCTGTGCCTGGAATTGCCATGGAAGGGCAATTAGTCCTCGCCTTCTACCATGTCAACAGAAAGTGTCGATCACACAGACTAGAACCATTCTGTATTAGAGTGGCTATGGTACTGGAAAAATGAGCACGGAAACGTACAGTATGACCAAAAGGTAAATTTCCTTCCAACTTAGATGCGGAGTTTCTTGGTGGCAAAATTCCAAGTCCCCCCCCCCCCGCGAAATTCTGAAACCTGATCATGTGGTTTATTCCGTCAAGGCTGCGGAATTCTGCTTGACAGGCTGGAGCATATGGAACTCTTTCCATTAGCCTATATTGGGTAGAATAAGCTATATTGAGCTGGAAAGTGTGGTGATTCAAAGTGGGTCTGGTTGTAGGTGAAGTTGAGGGTTTTGACTGGCTTGACTGCAGGATGATCTTTGCCCCAAACTCCAGTAGGCCCCCCACACACACAACCAACCCTATAGATAGTATAGATAATTCATAGACATGTAGAGCAGGGCAGGGTATAGGACGCAATCTGTAGCGTAAGGAAAATGGGGTGAAATTTTAACTTTGTACCCTTACGTGGCCTTTTACCGAGCTTTACCCCCAAACAAAACACGCCGCTAGTGTCCTATGTGTTACGCTATGCTATTGGTAGTATACTTAGGAGTAAAAATAAAAGAGTCGGAGACATGCGTTTTAATTGGGTCCCGAGTCCCGACATGTTGTAACTCAAAGTCATCACACTTCGAAATGCTCAGATCATATGTTTTCAATAAGGAGTGATCTCTAACATAATAGGGTGATATCATGATTATGCAATTAAGCTATATATTTCATTTTTTAGAAAGCAAAGTTTGTTTACTAGGACTTGATCACTTTCCGTTCAACATTTCTGGGTATCCGATTAACACATGACGTGTTTATCTCAAAGTCGTCATACTGCTCATTCAGATCATACGATTCACAATAAGGGTGATCCATAACATAATGTAATCATATAGGGTGATATCATGATTATACAATTACACTACAATCAGTAACAATGCACTAGTCATCTCTAAGTGAGTTTGGTCATCAGAGGTCAAAACGTTATTGGAATAGTTATGTTAAAAGGAAAGAAAGAACAAACAATTACAAAGAAGAAACAGCAAGAAAAAACATTCTCTGTCTGTCCTATAGTCATTGTTTCGTGATTCCAAACATTCAAAAGTTGCGATTGTCAAAGGTACAATGGTCATTTTTGACTGTCAAACACACTATACATTCCTTGTTAAATGTCATTTTTAATTTAGTTCTGGGTAGATTGTCTTCAAGCAAATCACATTAATTCCATTGTTTCACATTGCCTCTTTGCTCTTTGTTAGAATTCCCAAAATATACAAAGTGATGTCGATGGCAGTGATTTGGAAACAACGTATGAGAACTACCTTGAAGGATTTGGGACCTCGATATATTCTTTCGGTACACACGAAAATACATACCAACTGGATTTCCAACGTATGACACAACAAAACACACTTTCTGGAAGCGAGAAAGAAGTTTGTAGGAGACCGAGATTTCTGACGATGGGTGAGCGCCGTCAACTGTCAAGGTATTAAAAACAAGAATCAATCAATCAATCAATCAATCTATCAATCAATCATAATACTGAGTTCGGCAAAGTGTTGGTTCAAGATTTGAAGGCCTCGCAGACTCGCACCCCAGAACCTAAAATGCCAGATATCCTGGACGCTGGCATCCTCACAATCAATCATCCCAAACGGACGCTCACGCGACAAGCAAGCATGCACAGTACCCAAGGGAATGGCCCCCTTTGACCAACGTTACAAAATACAAGTATGCGATACGACGGCTGAAATGCAGGTTTGCAACACAGGATTCCAAAATTCAAGAAGATTTTTGTCTCAAGCATTACCACGTGGGTTGTGTCAAAATTCCAAGGAAAACACCCTTTTCCTACAATAACATTATGCATTCATAATACTGATCACATTGATCACAACACAGATCCTATGGCATATCATATCGGGGGGGGGGGGGGGGGGGGGGAATATAAAATAGAGTACATTTCACCAGCATCCACTCTTCGCAAACTCTAAGTGGGAGGGAGGGTACAAAAATAACTTTGCATGAAAAAATTAAGAAAAAAAAAATCTTGCACACTCAAAGCACTGATGTGTTGTGACCGAAGGCCGCGACGCCCCGACTTCAGACAAAAGACACTTACATTTGAACAGAGGGTTTGGAACCTCTAAATTATAACGTTTAGGTAATTTTGATATTAACTACTTGACTTTTCTTGATTATAGTCAAAACAAACTACAAAAAAAAACAACATGCAACATTAATGTACCTCAAACATGGGATATGACCGGCATGTCAAGCAATGACGAGCCAACACTGATTCCTCTGGACATTAATATTCATCGCAAAGAATTCAAGCAAGTGCAGGATATGTTTATGGATACCATGCATGCTAAGGAAGCAATTATAATTGAAATCACAAGAGTGCAGAATCTTGAGCTATGGGAAGATTTTTCGAAGTAAGTATCAAAATATTTTAAAGAAAATAATAATAAAAAAAAGATTATTCTGCCGGTGTGCATTCAAATGCATGTGACCAAAGTAACAATTTTAGTGGTCAAATGAAATCTAAAATCTATATTTTCATGATTTAAACTGAGAATTGTAATGTTCACTTGTTTTTGGTCGAAAAACAAGAAGATTAAATTAATAATCCTGTTTTTAACGAAAAAAGTTGATAATTATGAAAGAAAGTTTTGTATCATAAAACATTCAAACTTAAATGAAACACCAAAAACGGATTAGTTTGCTGTAAAGCTTGCACAAGAAAGGTTTTCCTTTCGTAATATATTTAGAAAATTTACTTACTACCACTTCGGAAAGAACTGGCCGATGATTTACTATATATCAAACATTTTGTTTTTTAACCCGGAAGCTAGGCAACACCTTTGTAACACATCTCAAGTACAAAGGTTTGAGTGATTAAATATGTTGCCAGCCTGACAGAAACCCCTGAAACGCGATTCTTAAGTGCTGCAAAGGGTGCCTTAAGGAGAGGGGAGCCCAGACAAAGTTTGTACAAGGGGTCAAATCTTTAAATTGATCCAATCGTGTTGAAAAGCACACCCACGTTATGTATCTAACCATAAGGATTCAGAAAGGTATATGTGTAATATTACAGCCTAAAGTTTCAGAGTTACAAGGCTATAAAAAACAGCGAAAATCAATAATAAGGGTCAATTAAGTTTGTAGGGGTCAAATTTTGCCAAGTTGCAAAATGATTGGCGGAGTATAGGATTAAATAAGGATAGTTTTAACTGTCTTAAATGCTTAGTTTCCGATTTGTGGGGGTCAACAGAAGGTCAACGTCCATTGCATTCAATGGGGCTTGATCTTGTTTCCCCCTACTGTCTTAAGCAAGCATTTGAGACACTCAAAACTATTCCTTATTTTAATCCTACGAGCTCCACCAATAATTTGCACCATTGATCCAAATAGGAGCAACATTTCAAATTGGACCCCTGTACAACTGAAATGACCCTTTTATTGATTTTTGCTGTTTTTAGCCTATAACTCTGAAAACTTTAGGCTGTAAATTACAAACTATACCTTTCTGATCCTACTGGTAAGACACATAACATATGGTATACTTTTCAACATGTGATTAGATTAATTAAAAATGTTGACCAGGATTACAATCGTTGTCGTGGCCCCCTCTCTTAAGGCACCACTTGCGGCACTTAAGAATCGCTTTTCAGGGGTTCCTGTCAGGGTGTCTACATATTTAATCACTCAAACCTTTTGTACTTGAGATGTGTTACAAATGTTGCTAGCTCCAGGGCTATTTGGCTTGAAATTCAAACTATAACCCGATTGTGACCAAATTTCACATAAGAGGTTTTAGCACTGGGGCCCACTTTTTACATATGTGGTTTTGAATTTGACCTCCTGGGAGTTTACACATATGTTTTTTCCCGCCCAGCGAATGACAATTTCCCTTCCGTTACCATTGGTAACGGAAGGACGGTAACGGAAGGACATAATATTTTCATTTGAAAATCAATCAACTTTCACGTAAACCTTTACCCTAAATATTAATCATACATGTCCAATTAAATAAACATTGCTTAGGTGTGGTTAAGTGAAGTTAATCCTCTTACGGTCTTATTGTTCTCTAGGAGGGGTCCTCTTCATTTTCAGAAATCATAGGGTCCTTATTACTCCATAAGTTAAATGTATCGTTGTGCCAATGAGCCCAACAATAATCCATGGGTGTGGTACTCTCAATCTGTATCTAGTTATTTGGTCTTCTACTTGGTAGCTAATGAGTACAGATCATTTTTTGGTCAGTCAGTGTTGTCAACACTGTACTTTACCCCGCACAATTTGCTACTTTGTACATGGCGTGGGTACCCTTTCCAAAGCGCGGTAGACTTACCAACAAATGGGCTATTTTTCGTACTCTTTGGGCCAGAAAGGAAATCAGGCGCGTAACCAGACCTGAGCCTCGGGGGGGGGGGGGGGAAGAAAAAAAAAAAAAAAAAAAAAAAAAAAAAAAAAAAAAAAAAAAAAAAAAAAAAAAAAAAAAAAAAAAAAAAAAAAAAAAAAAAAAAAAAAAAAAAAAAAAAAAAAGGGGGGGGGGCAGTCTACCCCCTTCCCCCCCCCCCTCCCGTTGGTTACGCCACTGAAGGAAATGTTTACATATTTTCCTCCCATGTGCATCTGATTACAGTGACATTTCTTACAGGAGCCCCTTTAATTGGTGTTACCAGTCACATGTATATGAGGTGGTGGGGTGAAACCTTATTTTGTGTACAGTTTGTTGATTTTGTGATTAAATTAATAACATTTTAATTAACTGATAATTATCTTTAAGTGCCATTTTTTTTATATATTACAGATCTACATGCTTTGATTTCACATTACAAATCAATTTTCTTTTGTATTAACTCTCTCCGTGCTGGGCAGTTGTGTATAAGTTATAACACATAAGTCAGAGACATTTGAGACAGTTTGCCAAATATTTGCAGGTCATTTGGGAAACCATCTAAAAAACACCCAAAAAACAAAGACTAGGGCTTGTTCGGACTCATTTCAATGCATTTTAGGCTGAATTTGAATATGCCCATGAAAATAAATAATTTTGAAATGCTTTTAACCCAAAAAATCCAAAATTGATGCGTGTGTCGAGTGCACTCGACATCCGCAGGGAGAGAGTTAAGTAATGTAGAATGAAGTCTTGTTTTCATGCTTTAGTTGAGTAGACATTTTGCCCTTCCGTTACCGTCCTTCCGTAGACTGTCCCCCAGTCTCTGCTCTGTCTCTGGGTTTTTGAGTGCACTTGGTTAAAAGATAAGGCTAAAATCAAAATTTGAAGACTTTTCAGCTTGCCACCCAGTGGACATGCCAGTCCCAATACCGCGCTCTCTATTATACCAGCCAACTAGTCCACAGAACGCGAATTACACAGGGCTCCTGGAATTACACAAATAGGGAGTAGCTCGCAGTGACTGTCCGAATCTGTAGGGAAACTGTCTCCAGCAGTATCGATTGCAGTAACGTGACCGCTAGTCCGCGTCCGGGGACCAAGCTACTAACTCAACAGGTGGTGTCAATGGCACGCGACTTATAGGTCTCGTTTATCGATTACGCGACCGCAGCTAATTGAATAGCTTCTTAGTTTTGGCAATGTATGAATTATGCATCAGTGTTTCACTTTCGTGCGTTGTGATATCAGAATTTGCGTGCATACCTTGTTTCTATTTTCTATAGAGCTTATCATAAACAATAACAATAAAATAAAGAAGACGGGGAAGGAGAAGCTGAGAAATCAGGAATTGTCCTTGTGATTTTCCGGGTTTTTTGTTTGTTGTTGGTTGATTGGTTGTAGTATTGGTGGGAACGACTTCAGTCACGTCAGGGGAAATTCTCCCCCTCCCGCTCCCCGTCCCTCTCCCTCCCGGGTGTTAGGCCATTGCTGAGCTGAAAACCGTAACCAATTTCTAAGTAAATTGCCAAAAAATGGTACTAACTAGAGCTTCTCCCCATGTGTGCCTTCGACCTATGTGTGTGACCTTTGACCACAAATTTGTTCTGTTCCAATGTCAGTAGTTCTACGCAAATTGACCTCTAGATGACCTTTGACCTTTTGGGTCACTCTGAAACCCTGATAACAAACGTCAGACTGTCATCTCCTACCTTCATGCCAAATATCAGCCCCCCCCCCCCCCCGGGGGCACTTTCATCTTGGAAGCGACGCGTATGTAAGGATGTTAATTGTCCCTTTTCAGCATCGTTGTCACCTACACCCAAACACCCCATTTTTTTTAAATTTCACACAAAGACTCCATATTTTGTGAAAATCTTACCACTGTCACCCAATCACGCCTATTTTGGGGGCAATTTGTGAAAATTCTCACCCAAGAAACCTCTATTTTTTAGAAAATTTGGCAAATATCTCACCCAAAGACCCCATTTTTTGGGAGGAAAATTTTGCAAATTTGTCACTCGGAAAACCCCTATTTTGGGGTAATTTGGCTGCCTCTCATCCAAAGACACGTATTTTTCCAGTCCTCTGTCACCGAATGCCACCGGGTTTGGAAGCGTGAGCCTAACACCGAAATCCAGTGGCTCAAATTAATATTATTATTATATGTGAGTCACTCCCTCCCCCCCCCCCCCCTCCCGCGGTATCAGCCCATATTATGTGAAAGCATAACGAAATGCATAGCCGGACAGACAGATCTGTTTTTAGTAGGCCTAGTATAGATATCGTAGGATTTTCGATACGAGCAATGATAAAATTTTCTTCATTTAAGATGCATGACTGAGGTGCGAGTTCTTGAAATGCGAATAAAATTAGAATACAGATCTTTATTCAATAGTGACAAACTATCAAAATAAAAATGATTTGTACCGTATAGTATTTATATCAAATAAATGTACACGGCAAGGGTTTCCGGATATTTGAATTATAATAATAATACATAACACTACTAATACTATTATATTTTAAGAGAGTTGCAATAAAAATACATCATCATAAAGTCAAATAAAACATTAATCCGGGAAATCGAGATTTGAGAGGCCAAACACCATCTATACAACAAAAATTGCAACCTGGAAATTACTTGTCTGTATGTGTACGTCTCGGGTTCATGCTGCCTGAGCCAAATCACAATGTGCGCGTGCGACAACCCCAAGGTGGTCGTCAACAGCCGCTCAGTTCCCAGGGCCCGATTTAAATCCTGCGCAAAAATAAGCCGTCGCACTGATTGGTCTGGCTAAACATCTCTTACACACATACGGCACGTCGAGATGACAGTGCGAGTATACCGGAACCATTTGTTTTAACTAATGTTTGTGGCGGAGTACTTCCCCTGACCTCGGAGATTTGAGACGTTTTCCCTACAGATTCGGAGGGTCCACAGATATGGGTTGTGGAGTCTAGTGTAATTTCAGTCGCTTAGCATTTTCATCACCGTGGACCTACGGTGGTCCGGAAAAGTGTGTAGTCTATGTCACAGACTGCGAAAGATATTATCTAAATTGGTACTGCGCGAGAGATTGACGTTATCAGTCTGTCATAGAGAATGTGTGTAATTAAAACTAAATCTCAAATATCTCCGGAAAACGGAGGGGTTCTATGGAAGTTTTGGCATCAGAGGGCCGTTACTATGTTTTGTTTTAAATATGTATCGTAATTGGGTCTGAACCTATAGAACCTAGCGAGAAAATTGAACGTTTTTGTCGGGTACTTCGGTACTCGCAGACACGGAAAAGTTAACACGCAATCTCTAGGGGCGAATCCATTTTTCCCACAATGCCTTTCGTTATTATTCCAGTCTTGAGAATTTTCAAACACTGGTTTCAATTTATTTTTTCAATTTTAGAAACAGAATTCGTCTTACCGACCGCCGTACCGGGACCCCGCACGGATATGGGTTTGAAGAGTCCGAATGTAATTTCAGTGTTAGCATTTTCATCACGTGGACCCGACGGAGGGTCTATCTCTTCCGTTACCAAAAAATTTTAATCGCACTTAACGCATTGTCTTTCACTAATGGAACAATTTTTTTCAGTGAAGGTGCTTGTTAGTACTCTAGGTAAAACTCTTGAGATTGCATTCCTAATGTACAGCAAAATTGAACTCTTCGTTGCCACTTACTGTTTTGTGGGTTTGGTTGGTTGGCGGTGGTAACGCAGACTGGGACATAAAATTAACCAATTAACCGTGATGCGTGAGCAGTGAATGATTATGGGCCGTTCTTTTGACCAGGTATGACTTGAATCGGTCAATGCATGCGAGAAATGAGAAATTGTAAACCTTTTACACACCCACCGCACCCAGTACACAACCACAGTGGAAAAAGCTAACCCTATGTGTCTTCCTGCCTGTCAGGCGATACCAAATTAGAGTATTTTGTACAAAACCTTCTATTTGTTTTCAAAAAAAAAGCAAGAAATTGGAAGGTACAACTTGAAATCCTTACATGGGTAGATGGTTTTTTGTGGGGGAAATCGCAGGTTTTTGACCGATAACAACAATGTCAATGAATGCCAATGTTGTGGGGAGTAATTACAATGTAATAGTAACTTTTGTGAGATTCATGTAATTTTTGCCCCACCATGGATATTATTTTTTTTTGTAAAGGCTGCCTTCCCGTTGTAAATTTGCCTCAGCTTTGGCCACCCGGGTGGGGGGGGTTGGTACTCAGTGGAAAGGGTAGCTACATATGTGCCCGCCGATGTGGGTCACATTTTCATGCATTACTATAACAATGGGTCGTTGTTTTCCCCACCATGCTACTTTATGGGTCACTTTTTGCTGTCATATGGGTCCCACGTTAGAACAGATCGCAATGGTATAGATCAAACGAACGAGATACCTTATCCTGAATGGGGGAGGGAGGTCGGATTTATTTTTGGCATCCCTTTGGTACCAAAACGTACAGCCAATAAGCACGCTATATAATACCCATTAAACAATATAGATTATATGGTGTTAAAGGCGCACGATAAATATACGGTCATGTTTCTGTCGTAACTGTGCGAAAACGGTTTGCTGCAAAAGACACACCCATAAAACGAATCCTACACGTTAACTTCACGAAAACATGCGATCAACTATGACAAATCATGTCTCGGAAAGGATTTTTTATGTCAGGCATATCGTGGCATTAACAACTGTAATCAAAGAGATTACGCTGACAACTGGGCATCACAGATAGCACGCCGGGGTTTACAGGACAGTCCATTGTTCTCCGACAACAGGGAATTGTACCCTATCGGAATAGACTGTAGCGAGGTCTTTGTCATGGATCATCTGCCCCGCGTCTTTCAGATGCAACCATGGGGAGAGCGGATAATTGATTTTTCATGGTCCTACTGAGATTTGTACCTTCTACACCAGAGGCAAAGACCGTAACCACTGTGCCATGCTCCTCAGAAGATCAAATTATTTTTATCAAAATGTGGGTCCACATGAGCCAGGTCCTGTCAATACGTTGAGTGTACGTTGTGTTGCATCCGGGTGTTCAAGACAGCGGTATTCTTGTGTGCGTTTGTATACGTTCGTGCTCGGACCTCGTGGAGTCGATAGGCGTGGTAGGACCCCAAATACATGCGAATGAGACTAAATTTGAATAAATAACGTTCTTGCAGTCTAGGGATTTTTGCCAGTATCCCTTTAAAATTATTTATTTTAGATAGTTTATTATTATCTGTTCTTTTTTTTTTCGTCATTTCATAATATTGATGAAGGATTGACACTATGCATCCAGCCTAATTGAAATTGCCTAATTTATTTTCAGAAAACGTGAGCGAATGACTAGGAAAAACGATGGAAAACCTATTCTTGAGAAACAACTGTGGCATGGAACGAACAAAGATAGCTCCGAAGCAATATGTCAGCAAAACTTTGATTTTCGAATCAGCGGATCTAATGTTGGGATACGCCATGGACAAGGCAGCTACTTTGCGCTCAAGGCAAGCTACTCACACAGTTACAGTAGGCCTACTTCGGATGGTATATATAGGATGTTCCTGGTGCGAGTCCTGGTTGGGTCGTTTGTTATTGGTATGCGTAAATACAAACGACCACCCCCAAAAGATCCAAATAACCCACTAGGAGATCTTCACGACTCGTGTGTGAACAGAATCCCTAACCCATTTATTTTTGTGATCTTTGACAAGCATCAAGCATATCCGGAGTACCTTATTGAATATAAAATATCCTCAAGTACAGAGTACCAAGGTCATTCCAAAAGCAGATTCCATGGCAGCGTGGTAAGGGCCAAAACATTAGCTAACCGCACGAGTACTACTACTCTATCACAGTGCAATACCCCTGCTTATAATTTAAGCCATTGCACCTCTGCTAGTTCCTCTATGGGGCCAAATCCTCCAATTCAAAAAGTAGACGCCAACGAAAGTTTGGCAACCAACTTAGCAGCTCACAGCACTGCTGCGAATGCTGCTATTGTGTTTTACGACTCCACAGCAGAGTGTAACTGTCAGTTCTTCAACCCATGATGCCTCTACTAGTACCTTCACTAGACCAGTCTTTTCATTTCCCAAACTTCGCGTCCATGACAGTTTCACCTCCAAAACATTACCCTACAGCACGAGTACAACTGCTTCTAATCGAACACACCAGGGGGCTTCTGCTGTCAATTTAAGCAGTACATCTGCTTTCAATCCATCTCAGCAAGGTGCCACTGCTGATGATTTTAGTCATCGTGCTTCAGCTAGTTCATTTGAAAGGCCAGATCCTCCTTTTCCGACAGTAAGTGCTAATGGCAGTGTCAGGGCGAAAGTATTAGCTTTCAATAAGAATACTGATACTAGTACAAAGACACTACAACGTAGAGCTACGTCACCACATCGTAGTGCATCGCCCACTGCTTCGTGGTATGGTGCCTCTGCTAGTGCCGGTGCTAGTACTTCTAAAGTATCCTTGCATGACAGTTTCACCTCCAAAACATTACCCTACAGCACGAGTACAACTGCTTCTAATCGAACACAGGAGGGGGCTTCTGCTGTCAATTTAAGCTCTTGCACTTCAGCTAGTTCGCCTGCTGAGCGCGACCATCCAGTTGCAGCATCACGCTCTAATATGAGTACTAATAGCACTGCGAACACACTACAACGTAGAGCTTCGCCACCAGAGTGGTGTGAAATTGTCCATATCTCAACCTACGGTGCATCTACTAGTACGTCTACAGGACCAGACTCTTCAGATCCGAAAGTACGCATCCATGACCGTTCCAGCCCCAGAACATTAGCTTACAGTACGAGTACATCTGCTTTCAATCCATCTCAGCAAGGTGACACTGCTGATGATTTTAGTCATCGTGCTTCAGCTAGTTCATTTGAAAGGCCAGATCCTCCTTTTCCGACAGTAAGTGCTAATGGCAGTGTCAGGGCGAAAGTATTAGCTTTCAATAAGAATACTGATACTAGTACAAAGACACTACAACGTAGAGCTACGTCACCACATCGTAGTGCATCGCACACTGCTTCGTGGTATGGTGCCTCTGCTAGTGCCGGTGCTAGTACTTCTAAAGTATCCTTCCATGACAGTTTCAGCCCGAAGACATCGGCGTACAGCACGAGCGCAGTTCCAAGATCATGGGTCAAAGTATTACCTAACAGTATCAGTACTCTAACTATTGCGAATATACCACAGCAAGGAGCTATGTCAGCCGCTAATTCAAGCCATGGTATGTGTGCTAGGTCATCGCCAAAGCCTTCAGTTGCAAATTGCATCACCGGTGATAGTTTCAGAGCAAACAATTTAGCCTACAGAACAAGTGCTGATGCTACTGCTGATGATTATCTACCACAGCCGGGATCTACTTCAAGATATAGTTCTTCTGCTAGTGCGTCCTCGCGACCAGACTCTCCGGTTCCAAGACCAAGTGCCCATGAAAATATCAGACCATCACGAGTCTTCAATATGAGTACTGCTAATCCATCACAGCGGAGCGTCACTGAAACTACATCAGGCCATAATACTTCTCGTAACTCATCTACGGTGCCTAAACCCTCAGGTCAAAGCGCCTCTAACAGTGTTAAAGCAAAAGTAAAAGCGTTCAACACACAAATGTTTTAGGACGTTCTATGATTTCTGTAAAATCCTGAGCATCTGCAAGTAGGCTGCCGGTATGGAAACTACGGAAACTTCCAAACACCTTGGGATTAGTTTTATCAAAATCTGCATGTGCACTATCAATGAAATTCCGCAGAATGACATTAAACTGTTAACCTATAGTAACGAAAGTGGTAGATGGGACAAACTATACTTTTAATTTACACTTTTCCCTGCAAATAAACCAAGACGAATTCCAAAGAAATATAAACTATTCATTTTGATAAAGTTGTATCGCCCTCCAAAGCGGGCGATGCAACTGGCGCCATTATAGCATGAGCAGAATATCATTTGGGCCTTAGTTAAGGAGTTTGTTTACCCCCACTACAGAAAAGGTTTAACACATTTGGTAGTTAGTATGGACCCTCTATATCAATGCTAGGTAGTTAGTACTCTCAAATTGTGATATCACTTTTTCAATAGGGGCCCAATTTCGGTTACACATGGGGTCAATCCAAACCTTTTAAAATGCTCCAATAAAGTTGAAATGTATTCCATATTGTTCATCTAATTATAAGGAATCCAAAAATATATAGTTTGTACCACCCCTCGACCAATGGATGTGGAGTTATAGAGTAAAAATGGTAAGAAGGTCAATCTAAATAATTTATACAGGGGTCAACATTAAAAGTTAATCTGATTATATTTCAAATACTTGCAAAATATTGCCTGAGGAACGAGGAATCCAAAAAGTATAATTTTGCTTTATATGTTAAATGTTAAATGTTAGATAAGAGTCAAAGAAGGTCAACACAAATTGGACTATGTTGCCCTATAACCTATTTTGTCGTATAACATGATTAACTGTACTTTCAGATGCTACAAACTATTCCTGATTTGACCCTGTACAAAAGGAAATTGACATTTTGTAACCATTTTAGCCATTGTACCCTGTAGCTCCAAAACCAATGCTCATAGATGGTACAATCTATACAATTTTGGAATCCTTATTACTAGAAAGACAACATGATTTCAATATTATGTTACGTCAACCTTCTATGATACAGGGTGAGTAAAAAAAAACTTGACCCTGATTGTGTCCGCCATTTTGAAGTTTTGAGTAACATATATCTAACATATGTGGTACCATCTGAAAGCTTAGTTCATTATCTTTAATTTGCTGTAAAGATCATTCACACCGGTTAGTTATAGGCGGAGCTACAGTTGTTTGAATCAAGTAGTTGGTTTTGCGCTCTGTCCACGGATTCACATTAAAATGAACGGCGTTCAGCGAAGGAAATCTGTGTCCAGAAGGAAATCGGCCATTTATTGACAGCAGAATAAATGTGACGCTATTTAAATTCACAAAATGCAGTCACGATTTACCATCGATGCCATTTTATAAAACGTTTCTTCTATCTACGTCCTAATCACTCAGACATTATTTGAAAAATAAAGTACTTGATACATGTAATCAGTTTCTGGAGGAGTTGAATGAATCCATACCATATGAAGGAACATACATCAATGACAAACCTTTTGATGTTTAAGTATTCTTTATTTGTAGAACCAAAATATGCCACATCTGAAAAAAGTGTTAAAAATAAAGCTTACCGTTCTCACTGTTTTCACAACCTTTAAGATTCAAGTCTGTTTTGACTTAAAACAATGGACATCCCTTATCGATTTTGGGGAGTCCATTTGCTTAGTTGGCCGCCGTGCATTCAAAAATGGGAATCCGTGGATTGGGGAAAAGCTGACTACGTGATTGAAAAGACTGCGCTCTGCCTATACTTAACCGATTGTAATTATATTTGAAGCAATTAGAGATAAGGAACAGTCTTTTCCGATGATACACATATTTAGATATTATCCGTTTAAGTTCAAAATGGCGGACAAATCGGGGTCAAGTTTTTTTACTCACCCTGTTGAAGATTGTTGGGGACAACCACCCTTCGAAAGCACTTGGAAAACTACCACCGCTATTCAACTTTTCCACCTCCTTATTTCTTCTTCCATCGAGCAACGATGAACCCGAAACGCAATTTTGTTACACTCCTACTAACATCGCATCGTGGAAGGGTTTCACCTCATGACTATTAAAAGGGTTCCCAGCTTGCTTTTCGAGAACTGCAGACATCTATTTCAATCAACAACAACTTTTCATCATTGGACTTCACACAACTCTTTTTGTTTGTTTGTTTGTTTGTTTGTTTGAGAAAACAACTGATAATTTTAAAACAATGAATATTGATTGGGAAATTACTTATGTTATCACCCCCCCGGGGTGGTACTCAGTGGAACCAGGTTCTACGGGGTCTGCTTCATAAGGAACGTGTAAGGTACATATTGCCGCCGATATGAGTTCACATTTCTTCACACCCCTATACTATAACAAGATGGGTCGTTTTGTCCCACCTGCTGCATAGTGATGGGTCATTTTTTGAGTCATTTTGCTCCTATATACTGTGTTCCATTTTCAATTTTTGGTCGCAATTTACTATGACAATGGGTCAAATTTTTTTTCGATTTCAGTAAAAATCACAATGAAAAATATGGTTGATTTTTTTTGCCGAGTTCGGACAGTTACTATGAAATGGGGCCGATTTTGCTAAGATTTATATGAAATGGGCGAACGTTCAAAGCCACTATAAAATGGGTCGAAATTTCGGAACCAACTATAGAAATTGGTCATATTTTATAACATTTGGGATCACTATAAACATGGGTCGATGTTTTACCCGGTGGACGCACACCCTTCCCAATTTTGGGAGCCCCCCCCCTCCCCGGTTATACCGTTGATTTACTCAAGATCCATCAGTGCATACATCAGACAGTGCTTTCCAAAATTCATTCATTCATTCATGCAATTCCTATTCGTCATTCTTTCCTTCCAATATTTTTTTTCCTTCCTCGTTCTTTAATCTAATAGTCGTTTGAGTCATTTCTTGTCCTGCTCATGCTGTTTGTCTTCCCGTTTGTTTTGGTATATTTTGTGTTTTCAGTCTTTTTTTTCTTGGTTTTATTTAAGAGAGAGGCCATGCAAGCCCCCCGTGACTTACGTTCGGTAGTGACCTCATTTACACCATATATAAAAATAATTAATATGTGTTCCACATGTCCTGCATCTTCAGGCTAATTAGTAACGGAGTAATATGCCATCCTCACTGTGCTATTTAAACTATATTTGCTACACAAATACATATTCTTGTTAATCGGTCATTTGAATTGCACTTATATGTATTCTATTAATCCTCATCTTGTATATAATTTTTTCTTAGTAGTCACAATTAATTTTTCACTATAATAAATTATTTTCACAATTCTAGTTTTTGCTGTATTCTATGATGAACACATAAGATTGATTGATTGATTGATTGTGTTATGACGTCTCGTGTACGCCTAAGGTCATAAATACCTTTCAAACAACACAAATAAATAGCCTTGTGCACAAGTGACTCTGAATTTTTATATATAAGATTTTAAATGATTTGTAAAATTGGTTCAAGATTTGGTATGTCCAAAACTCATCATATATATAGTAAAATTACACAATACACCAATACTGTTAATACTTATTGTCCTCAAGAATGTCCAGCGTTTCAAGACGACAAGGTTTAAATTAAGTCCCTCGATATATAAATCCACAAGATATCAGTCCAAGGTAATCACCCGATTTCTATCTGTCCACATTTGGAATCTATTTTGATTCCCAGCACTTTCGGCTTCAAAGACGACAGTAGAAGAATTACAGCACTCTGCTCACATGGAATTATATCTCCTGGCACTTTACAGGTCCGCTCCTCAAGGCAAAGTAAACACTTTCTTCTAGCACTTGTTTATTTATACTAGGTGGATTGCTGGGCAAGAGTCCTTCCATGATAGTAGTTAACTACTCACAAGATAATGCCCCTTTCTAACAATAATCATTAATCAGTCTCATATATATAAACTTTTGTGGGGGAATTCCCTAGGGTTCCTGCAATGTTTTTTGATCTCAAAAATAAACAGTTTCTACGTTTAGCATCCTTGGGGATCCCCCACTTCCCCTATTTGTGCATCTAAACAGGTGCACTTTAGCAAAACAACTCTAGGGAATCCCCTTTCTTCTCTTTTAGTAACCAAAGTGCTTTTTTCCTCCCGTGAGAAATCTTTCTCAATAACTTGAAGAAAACTAATATTTTTAAAGTTTAATCAGAAATGAGCTATATCAATTGATGATTGTTTGATTGATTGATTGATACTTGGCGAAAACCCACAGATTATATCCAAATATATAGGTAAAAGCTGAATTTTCCCGATATTTTCCTGATGTTGTTAGGAGCATTTAATCAAACGTCCCCAGAATCCCTTGTGTGCTATTTAGAAATAAGGGGTGTAAAGTTTGTACAGGGGTAAACCTTACAAAATATTCCAATTGCTTTTAAATTATACCAACGTTTGTGTCATGACATAAGATTATAAAATGTATAGTTTGCCCTATCGCGATTTATGGAATATAATTAATTGTTCAAGGTCTACTGGGTAAGCCTCAGAATGCTCCGACTCTTTCCAACTGTTATCAAAGTGTTTCGTCCTCTTTGTGTATAACTGGTAAGATTATTTTTAAAACAGAAGTTTCAAGAGTAATTTTCTCTTGCCTAGTTATAGGTGCTCATTATTTCTACGGGTCTATGGAGTTCACAAGCTACTGTCATATAAGGGAAATATTTCAAAATGTAGGATAGTTGAGCCTAGGTTTGGCCACAATATGACCTTACAACATTTACGAGTAATTTCGAATTAGTGATTTTTATCAACTTTGGACACTTCATGCCTAAAACGACAGTTCAAAAGTTAGACATACTTTACGTTTTTCCTACTCAGTTTGACCAGAGAATACACTATCCATGATTTAGCTCATTGAATCATTTTAATTTTTTTACCCCCTGTATAAATTTTACCCCCTTATTCCCAATTAGCACAAATGTGACCTTTGGGACTTTTGATATGTTGTTCTTCACAAGAGTAGGTAAACTATCCTGAAAAAAAAAATCTGCTATGACTTATTTTTAATTTCCGCCTTCTGGCGACACAGACCTAAAGTTCCTGGATCTGAAGATACGGGTTATTCCGTTAAGGTTTTCCGAATTCATAGTGTGTCAGATGGGTCAGGGTTCCGGAAACTCCCATATATTTAGGAAGCAAATTGGAGCTTATGTTTTTTGACAGAAACAGGTTATTGAGAGTGCTCATACTCCTTTTTCTTACCAAATTAGAACTCTCGGAACGTTATAGTTGTGGGTTGTTATGTCAATGAAACGGTTTCCCGTAGGATTTTTGGTGCTAAAGTTAATTTTCTGCTGTTTTTCATTCAATAGGGACAGACAGTCAGAAAATGTTTGCGTGAAATTTTCGGACTGCTTCCCCCTTCCTCAAGGGTGAAAATGTTACTACAGGGAACAAAAATTTAAATCAATCAAGTCCAAATTGTGTTTATGTACATTAACATGTTCGGCTCCTTAAAGGACGAGAAAAAAGTATATATTTGGCCTAGGGTCGACATTTAGTTTAAAGCGCTTAGCCCCATAATGGTTCAAGGTCATCCTGGGGCAAAAATTTAATCCAATGCTCAATTTGTCGAAACTGGTGATAAGTTGTTGTGTATTGTCTCACATGATCCAAAAATGTTTTATTTTGCAGTGTGTGACAGTTGGTTGACTACTTACATACCAAAATGTCGCAAGGGTCTAATGGTCTATTGGGGTCACCAAACCTTTCCCTGGATGTCGCAATGGAGATATCAAAAAAATCAATTAACTGCTTTTCGTTTAAGAGTATGACACACGGAATCATTTGACACCACTTTCAACAACATGGAGCATTACTTTACCCCCAGGGTGACCTTTAACCATTGCGGGGCTATACGCTTTAACTAAAGGTTGGAAGCGTAGGTAAATATATTTTTTTGTAACCCTTATGAGGAGACGAACCCGTTAGTGTACATTAAACACAAATTGACGTCGATTTTAAATTTCCCCCGTACTAACATTCCCCCCTCGAAGAAGGGGCAATCAGTCCGAAAATTTGCACCCCATCATTTCTGACAGTTTAGGTCCAAAAAACATTGAAACCAAAACAGCACAAATCAATTTTAGCTGAAAATCCTGAACATTACTGTGGGTGCCGCTTTGCTATACACTAATCGGGAGTGATACAAATTAATGTATGTTTGTTTAGGTGGCAGTGTAATAAGGGTACCATTATCATTGTGCTCAGATAACTCTTTTTTCTCATATGCAATGCGCGCTTAGTGAAAAGATGTATCATTGAGGCGGTTTATTTAAACACACGACTGATTTGTAATTTCATTCGTTGTATGGCCATGGGTAGGACAAAATTTAACCACCCAATAGCACCCAACATCCAACAACTGATATTTTGGCGGATTGTTTGTTCGAATTGGACATTTGTGTGGATACAAGCCCCAAACTACTAATTACTAACTCCTGCAATATTCCAAAAGGTCAGCGCCCAGCACGGACGACTGTTTTTGCATGGGTTTCTACCCCCTTGCACCAACCCACACTTTAAGGCCTATAACAAACAGACGGTTGGCCCGAAATAAACTATTGTTCTACAATCACCCCCATGTACTAGGCGAGTTGGGCTGATCAGAGAAGATTAGAAGAAGGAGATGGTTCACTGTTACTTCAAAAGATAAACTGTTCATTCGCCTATTCATCTTAATTCCCCTAAATCCGATTGATTGAATAAAGACCTTCGCTCCTTGCTGGAGACATTACATACACTGTCATAAAGTATATTAATCCCCAGAACTATTTCTTCTCATTGTCACCTGTAATTTGCACGAGACTATCACTATGGTCGTGACGATACGCGAAACGTACTCTTCTGGATCACTTACAGACCAATGTAACCCCAAATTTTCCAAATGCATTTTGACACTTTGGACACTTTCCGACACACAACGGTATGGTTGAGGTGTATTCCAAAATCTTTATCTAATCATTCATCATATCATATTTCACAGGCACTAACCGGATATATTTCAATTAGGCTAAAATAACACTTCCTTTATTGACCGAAAACTGAAATCAATAAGGGGGGGGTATGGGGGTCTTAATCATGATAAGATATTGTTCTACCCATAAAATGAGATAATGCACTGGCTAAATTGTGTAGACTGTAATGCTACAAAATCTTTTATGCTTTTATTCGATCGCAAGCGGACTTCGGTTCCCGCGATATGGCTGATCAAAGTAAAGAAGTGTATGCGTAAATTTGCAACAATGCATCAGCTCCTATATTTTATCATGTGAAAAATTTCAAGGGGTTTATTAAGATTTTTTTTAAAAGATATTCATTATGACGCTTCACACATTCATTTTGGGCAATTGAAGTATATAATAATTTATATATCCTTTCCATAATTTAAAGTTATTGAAATGGTCTGGGTAAGTGAATTGTTATGTATTTTATTGTTTTCCTCCCTGCGATTTTTTAGAGAAAATTAATTTAAAAAATTAAATTACAGGACAATTGATGCACCTATTTCTATGATTCTTTCATTATCATTATGATAATTCAGTATAATGAATATTTAAAAAAAGAATATTCCCCTATTTCACATCAAAGCCCCTCAATTTTTGTCTACATGTCAGGCCTATAACTCGTTTCGTCAAAATACGCAAACATCCAAACAGAACGAACGTAACTAGAAAACTCTACAAATGCTCTACTGAAATTTGGCACACATATTAAGCCCATATAGGCCGAGTGAACCATAAGGCCGATTTTCAAAATTGTGTTCCAAATTCAAATACGCCATGAAATTATCGATTGTCATTGCTGTTGCCATGGCACGGTATTAAAATCCCTAAAATCCCGGATTTCATGGTTCACTCCGTACTTACCCTCTTGCATATGTCACCCAAGTTTTTCGTCTCATAGCATGTTTAGGTATTTTAGTTACAATCGTTCTAGTGTTTAGCCAATCAGAGGCCTTACGGGTTTACCATGGCAACCAGAGCAAAATTTTCATTGATTTTAAAACTTTGTGACAATGGGGCTACATAGGATCTATAACCTGTAATACCACTATTTAGGAAAATTAAGAAAATCATTTCAAAGTTCACTATCGCTTCAAACCCCATAACCCCCCCCGTTACTTAGCGAAAAGGGTTGATTTTGCTGTTTCTTTCTTTACAAAGGTCAACTGTTTTCCACCTCCTCATGTTTTTTCGCCGACGAATAAATAAATAATTATTTGGTTCGAACAAAAACGTGGAGTCTTTACCAGCATAGAACATTTAGCTGGAAAATTAATATAAAATACTTTTTAATTGCAATGTTCCAATAGCCATGAACCTCTTTCAGTGCGTCCCGTAGACTATGAGTGAAAGAGCTCAAAACTGCCAGCAGCTGCCAAAAACAAAACATGGCTCTCCCTTCAAAACTGCTCCAGATAAAGTATTGAAGTTGCTGCAGAACACTCAGCAGACATCTCAACACTGAATTCCCAGATATGAAGTAGTACTTCACTCCATCCCAGACCCTGTCAATTCTAACTCAACAGTCATGCCTTTCTCAATAGAGGCAGTATAGAGGCCTTAAGGAACTGAAAAATAACAAAGCATTTTGAGGGGATAAGATCTCTGCTGAAACCCTGAAAACAGGTGGCCCGCTAATGAGACAGCTACTGTTGAAAAAAATCACTTGCCTGGGTAGAAGGGGGAAATTCCAGAAGACTGGATCAAGGGCCTGATAAATCAATAACAATAAAGGTGAAGAAACGAGATCCCCCCTCCCACTCTGAGCAATTACTTTATACTTTTACTGTCCATCCCAGGGAAAGTATTCTGTAGAATGAGCCTGAACCGGATCCATGGACACCATGATGACTACCTTGGCGAGGAGCAATGTGGGAATTTAGAAGCTCAGAGGTACTACTGATTTGCTGTATTTATTGTCCGCCAAGTGCTAGAGAAGGCCAAGAAAGACGCATTCCTTTACACTGGAACTTTGTAGATTTTAAGCAGCATTTGATACCATTTGTCATTTGGAGAGATGGCACTCTGGGAAATGCTTAAGATCAATTGGAGTAGACAAAGCACGCTGGTAGACCTATTGAAAAGATGTAGTGAGCAAACCATAGCTCACTGACTGGTTCTAAGTCTTAGTTGGTGTGATACAGGGATGCCTTCTTCTCCATGCCTCTTCAATCTCTTCTTTAATTTGTTATAGAGGAGTTCAAAACCTGGCCCGGAACCCAAATGGGAGAGATGAAAATCCACAACATTCGTTATGCCGATGAACAACCCTGCTGGAAATGGTCTTTGAAAAGTTACGCTAATCCACAGAAGACCGGGAAAAGCCTGCCCAAATGGGAATGAAGATCACCCTCTAAATCCAAGATCATGTCCGATGACCCCAGAGACAATCACCCTTACAGACCACACCCCATTACAAGTAAATGAATTTGTCTTTCTTGGAAGTTATGTGCCTTCGGTTAGGAGACATCACGACGCTTACAACTGGCATCATGGGCTTTTCGTTAGACTCAGATACCATCTGGAGCATCATATGACATCACAAAGAATTCGCTCAAAGTCAGAATATACCAGTCTCTTATACTCCCCATTGCCACCTATGGAACAGAGTCCAGGTATTGCGCAAGGCTGACTGCCAAAAGCTAGAAGCTTTGAGATGAGATTTCTCCGGTCCATCCTAGGATTGAACCTTCTGGCCAAAATAAGAAATGATGAAATTAGAACGCGTCTGAAACTCACATGCCCCATCACGGATGCGGCACCATGAGAAACGGCTGAAGTGGTTTGGACCTGTCGTCAGGATGCCGGAAAACAGATTACCATACCAAGCGCTATACGCAAGACTTCAACAAGCGTAGGGAGCCAGGTCGCCCCCCAGCAAGATGGAAGGACGAGATCCCCAGCACAGCTTGGAACCGCCAAAGGCCGGAATCTATTGCAAAGGGCAGACCAGAATGGAGGAGGATTACTCATGAAAAGAGCAAAGGGACACCCCGTCCTATGCAGTTAAGTCAAGTAATTCAAGCAAGTGTCAATTTGTGAACTTTCCCCCCGATGTGGCCACGCTTGAGTCGGATGAACAGATTACTTACTTCAAAGGAAAGGGCCATCGAGCGCCCTTGAAGTTTTCCCCCCCAAACAATGAGTCGGTGAATGAGGTAATCCTTGGTTACTTGGATTTCCCCAAAATCAGCCTCTCCTTCTTTCTCATCTTCTCTCCCTGCGATCGTCTTGTTTTTCTTCTTCTCTTTTTCCTTTTTCTCCGAGCCAGTATCTCTTCTTTACTCTCCGTTAAATTAGTTAACTAAACAACCAATCATATCAGGATTAAGTTATTTTTACCAAACACTAAAACAAGGCGCTGCCACACCAAAATTCTCGCAAATCATGCGCATAACATTGCCAAAGCAAAAGGGCAAAATTAATCCTTGCATGGTAATTAAGGAATATATCAAGTAAAACTAAGTGCTCTTTCTGTTAACAATCGCATGATACTGTACTCTGATACTTACTCTGGCCTAACGAAACATGTCAGTTTTAGGAGGTGCTTTTTAAATTTGTACATGATCATGCGTCACTAAATCTGTTTTTGAAGATGATTCACATCTATTTCCTGTCGTCTTACTTGAAACTGCATGTCCTTCATTCTGGTTATCCCACTACTTAGACCATGATACCCAAGTTCAATCTGGCTAAAAGCTATAGGTGGTTCACCAGTTCATAAGTTTCCATCAAAATTCTCACTTCACTTCACAGCATCAGAATCAACTTTATTTCATAATATAACAAAAAAATCATACACACACCACCCCACAAAACGCGCCGCGCCGCGTTAATACTCAAGAAATAGATGTATTCTCACATAAAGGCGGATTAAAAATGTTTTGTTGTCGCATCATGTCAACTACAACAATAAACAATTATACTGTAGTATATATGCGCTGGTAATTTACATTAATAATGACGTTAATATTCATGTCCGCCGTCCTGCGAATCTGCAGGTCCATGGACCGGCGTATAATACCAATTTATAATCATCTAATACATACCAATATTTGTAAAGCGCCTTTCCCATCGAGATCAAAGCAAAAATAAAGTACAGAAAAAATCAAACGATGGTAAAACAAGCAAATTAATTACACAAACCACTCAATAATTTTGGGTACAAGTAATACTTCAACATCCTTTTGAAAGAACACAGTGAGGGGGCCTCCCGGATGTTTCTTGGGAGGGCATTCCACAAGAGGGGTGCAGTAACATAAAATGATTTATCCCCAATGTTATTACGGCCAACATGAGGCTCAAGAAGTGAAGTGTCATTAGATGATCTAGTCTTTGGTCCAGTTTCTGGTATACGACGGTAAGAGATGAAATCTGCAAGATACTGAGGCGCATTGCCATGAATACATTTGTAAACATACATACATATTTTGAATTTGATGCGTTGCCGAATGGGGAGCCAATGAAGTTTGTCCATGAGTGGCTCAGGACAAGTCTTTTCGCAGTGAAGATAAGTTTTATGGCTTATTTTGCAGGGCCTGTAAGCGATCAATGTCTTTTGACTTTGCGCCATAGAGAAGTGCGTTACCATATTTCAAGCGTGCCAAAATGAAAGAACGAATGACATTTTGTTTAGTGTCCTGACCAAGAAACCTACTTATTCGGCGAATGTTACGGAGATGATAGTTCACAGATGAAATAAGGTTATTTATGTGCGATGTCATAGATATGTGCGTATCGAACATGATGCCGAGATTTCTTACTGTTGTAGATGGTTTTATTTCAGTTTCACCAAGTTTCAGATCAATAGATGGTGGGAGTTTATTCAGCTATGAAAAATTCTGTTTTGGTTGGATTAAGCTTTAGCTTATTGTCTGACATCCAGTTTCTCAAATCTGCTATGCATTGCTCAAGTTTAGAAAGTGCAGCTTGACAAGCTCCGGGAGATTTGGGGTTAAATGAGAGATAAATTTGTGTGTCGTCAGCATATACATGAAATTTTAGTCCATGTTTTTAATGATAGGCCCAACAGGAGAAGTGTATAAAATGAATACCAATGGACCAAATACGGAGCCCTGTGGAACGCCATAATCAAGAGAATATGAGTCAGAAAATATGCCATCTATATGGACCTGGTAACTTCTACTCTCAAGGTAGATATGCCAAAGTTATTTTGAAGGCGATGGAGCAGGACATTATGGTCGATGGTATCAAAAGCTGCGGACAGGTCGAGCATGACAAGAAAAACCACCTCTCGCCTGTCTACAGCATCCGGTATATCACTCTGCACTTTCAACAGTGCCGTCTCTGTACTCCTCTTGGGAACATACGCTGATTGGTAAGCATCAATAAGTCCATTTTCAGTTAGATATTGTCTCAGGAACAACTTTTTCAAGTACTTATTATTAAGTCAAGTCATTACATTCAAGAGAAGGTTTCTTTATAATTGGAGTAATTAGTGCACGGCCCAGAGACTTTGGAAAACTGCCTGTTTTCAGAGAAGTATTTATGACACAAGTAATAAATGGCAGGAACACATTTAAGTGTTCTTTTAGTAACCATGTTGGAACACAGTCAAGTTTGCAGGATTTTGATGGAGACTCTCTAATTAACCTAAAAACATCTTCTTGAGTAACCTGTTTGAATTCACTAAAGTTACTACTACACATCAATTGATCAATATTGCTACCACTGCTCTGATCATTGTAAGATTTGACATCAAGATACTGACGAATTTTTGCAACCTTATCTCTAAAGAAGGTGACAAACTTATTACACAATGTTTGTGTAGAGAGACCAGTTGGCAGTCGTCTAACGTTCTTGTTGAACAGAGAACTGACTGTTTGAAACACACTCTTAATATTACTTGTACACAACTGAGTATTATAGTACTCAATTTTTGCCTTATCCAAACGTTTGTTAACCAAAGATTTTTGATTTTGTACAACTCCCTATCTTTGGGGTCACGACTTTTACGCCATGCCCTTTCATACTTTCGTTTGGGCCGTCTCTGATCATTGATGTAACTATCGAACCAAGGAGACCTTGGCCTCATGATACGAGTTTTGATCTCTTCAGGAGCATGTTTATTTAGAAGAGTAGACATTTTAATATCAAATTGATCAATGAGAATATCAGGTGAAACATTCACAGGAATAGCTTGCACATTATAGGCAATATCAGATTTAAATTGATTGTGATCAATACCCTTAAAATTGCGAACTTTAACAGTCTTTTTTGTCAACCCTGGTTTACTTTGATTTATAACACATCGAATCATATGGTGGTCTGAAGCTAATTTCTCATACAATACATTGCATGATTTAACCATGTTTTCATCAGCTCTTGTCATAATCAGATCTGATGTGTGGCCATATTTGTGGCACACCATTTACGCTCCCATAGAATCTGTACTGCTGGGAGACAGCGCCACCAATTCCGTTTCCGCATCGCTAATTGGCCGGCTATTCTTAGACATGCGCTACGTCATGGGACTCCTTAGCAGCCAGACGCTGTGTTAAAGGCTCTGCTATAAGCTGAACAAGGAATGAAAAAACGGTTTCGCGGTACCTTGGATATCGCGAAAACGACGAATCAGGTGGTCGATCTGATGTTAGAAATGGGTTCCTGACAAAAAAAGACCAATTAGCTCACTAGTTTTGTAAGCATGGCGTGTGGCATGACTTGACAGCAGCAATCGAGAATTGAGCCAGCTAATAATGTAAGAATTTTTCACGTATTTTTCACGTTTTTTCGTCTTCTTCCAAATATAAACCTATATTATAAACTAGTCAGCTAACTAGACAATTTAGTTAGGAATATTTTGGTGCGTAAATCGTTACGATAGGCCAAGTATTTTGCGCAATATCCAGTGTACAAAAAATCCAAATCAACGCTATTTGACCGGGTCCGAATATGTTAACAAGTTGTTGTGTACCTGTCAATTAATTTCCGCCATGCGCTGTATGGCGTTGTGCAGTAGCGCTTGACGGAATGAATGGCAATACCTCATTTGCATCAATGGGACTTCTATATGAAACGTCTACCGCCACTGGGGCATGTTACCGTCGAAAACTTGTGAACTCCCTAGCGCAGTGAAGTTTGCCAAGGTCGCGTGGCTCAAATTACTTTCTGACCGTAATTTAACAATGGGCGGCGCTGTGTGCCAAGACGACACGTAAATGGTGTGGTGGGTGGGACCAAAAACATATTGGTAAACCCCTGCAGTTTCATAAGATGTGATGAACCGGTTCACACAGTACTTAGATGGTGTATCAACAGGCATATTGAAATCACCGCCAAAATGTATATTTTCCTGGCATTATTCAAATGCCAATATTCAAACTGATTGAGGAAAGTTGACAATTGCAAACCATTTCCTGGTGGCGGGGTCTATAAACAATATATATGTACATTGTTTGAGAGTCAACGGACACTGGGCATATGTCAAAAGTATCAAGATCACAAATTGAGATTAAAGTTTGTAGGTTCATAGATTGTAAATGATGGCGATGCCACCATGATCATCAGTTCCTCTCGGCAACTCAGAGAGATTTTATAGCTTGGTGGCGTTGCTTTCCCCAACCACAGTTATCATGTATGTTCAGCCATGTGTCTGTCACAAAACAACAATATCCACGTCTTCTTCAATGAGGTTGGTAATAATCTGTAACTAAGGCAGTCTTATAAGGCCCCAACGAACAGATACCATATCCAGGAGTGCATGGTTTTGGGGCTGTATTAATAATTATAATAGGCTTGTTTTGATATTAGGAGGGGTATCGGTGCGCCATGGCTACAGACAGCATTAGCTCTGTAGCCATGGCTCGTACTGTTAAGGTTATTATGTTTGATAGAGAGTTACTTTTGCAGGGGAAAGTTGCTGAGTTTTGAGTTTTGCACAGGTAATTTAACAGAGCCATGATTGATGTGAAACTCATCTTTTTTCTTAATTTATCATGATATACTAAGTCTGGAACAAAAGGTTTAAGATGATTTTTAATGTCACTGGGACGGAAACTGCCATAGTAAATGCATGTAGCAGTTTCACAAATTACCCCTTGTTTGGAAATCCCCAATGCCCAACTAAGCAGATCGGCCTTACCCTCCGGTACAGAACCACATGTATAGTTTCACATCTTGATCGATTACGCTGTGAAACAGGAGATACAGGGAATATGATGATTGCCGTTCTTGTAGTATAAACGGTAACAGGAGATGAATAGTTTGGTGTCCACGTGTCAGTTACAGGTCACGTGTAAGGATCAGATATCAGTTGTGCGCTCGGGGGGGCGACCGATTATATATAAATAGATATTGTTAAATCAAGTCCTGATACCTTATGACCCTCTGCCAAAGTGCTATTATGTTTTCCAAAAAACAGTCCAAAATTTACTTTTCCTACAGATTCAAAAACCGACCGTACGATTGCGATAATCGGTTGTTTTTTTCCCAATGTAGGGATACGTACGTCATTACTGAATGAGGCCCAGGAGCAAAATAATAACCAATAATGCCGTGACCGTACATCAATCTTATTTTTTCCAAAAATGGGCTGTATTCCCATAAAAAATTCCTTTTAAGATCAAACACATCTGTATATTGTCTTTAAAATGAATATTCAATTGTCCCCGCTATGAATGTGAAAAAAAGAGAGGTCATAAGTCTACAAAACTGAAAACATGTAGTCAGCGCTAAATACCTTACGTGACTGCATTGCGCAGACGGATCCCGTGTTAGTTGTAGCAGGCTTACCAGGCTCACTTGCGCGCGGCTGCGGGAGGTTAGCGTCTCGCATTAAGGGAGTTTGTGTCAGGAGTTGAGGAATGTTTACCATGTGTGTTACTGCACTCTGAAAGGATGTCGAAGGATGGAACTTTATTATTTTGACAAGTCGTTCTACCCCACGTTCCCACGTCGCCGCCAGCGTTTGTGTCTTTTAGTGGGTATATTGGGCAATTGTTCCTGGTTCCAAGAGATTGGACAGTGTGCTGGTTTGGTACTGTATGTCCACTGTAGTATTTTGCGGGGGTTTCCCTGAAGGTGACACCTTCGTTGGAAACTTTATTGAATTCGGAAAACCTTCACGGAATAAACCACATTAAACTTTCCGATTCATAAGGGTGTCAGAAAGACGGGTACGGTCCTCTTATGGAAAAACATCAGATTTTGCTCAAAGATATGATGACCAAGTAACCATAAAAGTGAGTCCAAATAGCATACAAACTGAAAAATGATGGACATTTTCATGATGACCTAGGCCTAGGGATAGTGTAAATTATCATCTGCCGACGTTGTTAAGGTAATTCCTACTGAGAACCCTTAGTACAATTCCAAGTATTTGCAGAGGCCAAGTGAGAGCATGCCACACAGGCGCTGCACATTGACCCATATTAATGAATAGGTGCACAGTAGTGACAAAATCTAGAAGATTTTTATCCTATGAATCCTTTGCTACAAGTCTCTCAAATCCCATACTAGTAAGATTTCAAACTTGCGCATTTCATCTTTTATTTCTTGCTAAGGATTTTTTGTGTGTCATTGGATAGAGTAGACATCTAGCTATAAGAAAAGTATGGGCGATTTGTTTCTGAAAAGCGTTTGGCCGCCATCTTGGATTTCAAAATGGCCGCCATTTCCAAAGGATTTTGTCTTATAACTTTGATTCTGAGCAACATTGGAAGTCAAACTTGGTGACCAAATTATGTTTCTAATACCTGGAATTTCAAACAATAAGATAATTACTCTTAATGTGTGTGGTGGTGGTGGTGGGGTGGGCGGGGTTTATCAGTTTTCGCACATCAGCGCGGAGGAACGCAAAAAATATTTATGACGAGGCCGTTGGGGTTTTGCTAATTGCCAAAAGCTCTTATCTCAATATGCGGACATGCGTGCGAAGAAAAACGCGTCAAGCATCGCGGATATATGGACCCCGTGACCATCAATGAGCATATCCATTACAAACTCATTTACCCCATAATTTATATATAGGTGACCTTTGGTGGCTACTCATGTATTTGGACTTATGTTACTATCACAAACAATACTAATCAAATGTCATTATATGCTATTATGTAATTTGATCCGTAACTTATTCCGCTGTAAAATAGTAGGAAGGTAAGGTAAAGTGACGTGCCGAGCAAGCTCGTGCGCGCAGTGCCCATCATTGGCGTTTGGGCCAGACTTCTCTGTGTATTTTTTGTTGTGGGGGTTCGCCACTCCTCCCACATAACGAGTCTGTATACATTTCCAGCATTTACCGGTACCCATTTATACACCTGGGTGGGCAGGAGTAATTGAGGTAAAGTGTCTTACTCAAAGACCAAAAGTCATTGAATAAACAGCAATAACCAATTTGCCACCAAATTTGGATTAATATAGAGCGTCGGCGTTTGCCACTTACGAAATTGGTACATTGCCAACATCTTCACCCATTATAAACGGACAGTTACCGTAGAACTTCGCGTGTTCTTTCGAAGGAATGTCATTTGGTTCCCAATCATAAATGACGCCACCACAAAATACACACATGACAGAATCACTTCTTCCTCCTCTAAAAATGAACCCATTCTTAGCCAAATCGGAAGGCTTGGCATTGGCAGAGGATGGATACGTCTCAAACGTTTTCAGTCTTTCTGTTTCCTTTTTCAATCTCTCCGTTTCTTCCTTATTGTCATCGTCCACCTTCTTGAAGAACTGCTGAAGTGGGCATTCATTAGATGTTAATGAATATGGCGTAAGTGTCTTTGTATCAATGACACCAACAGAATCTGTATCGTTCCATATGATGATCAAAAGGCTAAGACAACGAGAAGACATTGAATACATCATTCTCTTGATCATATCTTTAGAGCTGTTCTTAAACAAAATCGGTAAGACAATCACAACTTTCGCTTCTAATCCCTTGTATCCTGAAACGGAACTTACACAAAAGAGTTCTTCTCGATTGTTGCTTAGGAACCTGGATGCTCCCACTATACCCTTTGGGATGAATCCTTTACCATCAAAGTACGTTTGTAGCCCTTCATTGATAGCTGTTATATTGAGTCTTCCATGTAATATACTTGAAGATGTCATTAACACAAGATCGTTGGGCTTTATCCCCTTATAACCACATAAATCAATTACCAACATACACACTGCTTCTTCGCGTGAGACATAATGATCATAGTTGACGAAATACACCGGTGGTCCCTTGATTCGATGCGCAAGAGATAAACGTTGCATTAAAAGACAAGTACTTTGTTCATCTGCTGACTTCGCAATATGGCGGTCTTCACTTCCAGATTCAGTGTTCAACATACAAGTTGTAGTGAAGGAGAATATATTTTCAGTTGATCTGAAACACTTGGAGATGCTTAGCTGCGGAGTTATCTGACTTGTAGCTCGTGGACCTCCATGGATTGCCAAATTGTAGACTAGTTGACTCCCATCCATCATGCACCAGAAGTACCCATTTTTAGTAGCCTTTCTGGTTGATTTGATGAAATCGATGTTCTTAGGAATGTTACCATACCAAGGTCTTCAACTCCGTCAACAAATATGTGCGTGAATCTACCTGTTTCCTTAGTGCACCAAGCTTGAAATGTCTCATGTGATGATGGAAGAGATTTGACGGTGACATTCTTCACTCCTTGTTCTTCAAGGTACTTTACAACGAAAGCAGTTATTCCTGAATTGTAACGTCCTGTACACAATAGACAGTGGTTGTCCGGCCCGATTAAATTATCGTCCCATAACTGCTTCATTTTAATGAGAATGAGAAGGGTCTTTCCAGATCCGGGTGGACCGTAAATAATGATTGGGTCGTCACCATCGTGGGTTTGCCATGGACTACAGATAGTTGTTCCTGCGAAAGTAATGTCAACTGAGAATCCATTGCACCCATTAAAGTATCAATAACAGCGCCACATCCGAGCAATGTAAACCACCGGAGAACTGATTTCCAAACTTCTTCTCCAAGTTGCGGCAAAGCATTCAAATAATCAGACAAGAAGGCAGAGAATGCTTCTTCATCTTGGCTGATGTCTTTGAAGACGTGCTTCATTCCACTAGTAGAGTCTTGTGTAAACCTCTCTCGACCTTGTGGATCATGCCCTGATAAAAATGGCCATGCTAAAATTTGGCCTATGGAATTTGCTGATATGCGAAACTTGGAACGAAGCAGAGCGACATGAGCTTCTAACTGATGCTTTCCGGACCGTCTGTTGTCCCTGATGCTTTTCCCGTCGCTCAACACCTTCACTAACGGTCCTGGCGTATCTGCGCAGCTCTTAACCTCGATCAAACAAATTTTATTTTCTGATGTTAAAATAACAAAGTCATGTTCTTTAAATGTTTTTCCATATTTGTTTGATTGATGTACGTACGACCATGGAAAACAATGCCTGGAATTTTCATGTATTTCAGTGCATTGAAAATGAGTTCCTCGGCTGTGTCTCCTTGTGACCTCTGTGCATCTGGATTCGATATTAAGGACGCAGGTACCGCAGACAAACCTGGAGCATCGTGTACTTGAAACGCCGCAGGTACAATGTATGATGATGGCGTTTGTCCGGACAGGTTAGGAAATTCGGTCTGTATATAGTCCTCAAGAGCTTCATTTAAACCGGTTTCCGTCAAACAATTTGGTTCATTTTGTGCTGGTGTGTAGACAAATTTCAAAGTATTTTCTGCCATTATGTAATTCTGTTGAATGAAAAAAGTGAAGAAACTCAACAAATCAATTCAAATATAATAAAACACGTAAGATATCATTTTAACGAAGGACTGATATGTAAAAGGTCTTACATCCATGCACGTTCACGCTTTTTTGTTGTGTCGTCTGGTAGTGTGTGTGTGTTGTGTTGTGTTGTGTGTGTGTGTGTAGGTGTGTGTGTGTGTGTGTGTGTGTGGTCAACCCTAAGTGTTAACCCTAAACATAATTGCACGCTGTTGGATACAATGATCGTTGGGTAGTGTCTCACATGTTAGTGACCTCTTGTGACTTTTGTGGCCTCGTGTGACCTTGTGACATATATCGATCGATTTTAAAGTTGGATACGCAAAAAGACGAATCTTGATCACTCCCTTCGGCCCCTCAGACAGGTCAGTCGCTATTAACGCACTGTACGTGCATGTGCATGTGCATGTACAGTTGTACACGCATCACGTATTCTGTAAATCAGCAGGATATTTTTCACTTAATTTAAAATTACTTCTTAAAAAGTTGGAACTTTTGAAATGGTTCACCTAGTTTTTGAATATTTATTATTAGATTTAAAAAAGGAAACTTCAAAGAATAAATTACCAATTTAACAGGGCCAAACCTAAGACATGAAGCCCAGGCTTAAAGCCGAAGAAGACCAATCAATGACACTTTCAGTTCCCCCTTTTCAACTCTGCTAATAAGTCAATGGTCCTTCAACCAATGCCAAAATTTGTGCATATTAAATCGCTGTTTTCGGTCCATATATTTGGCGTTTTATCCTGGGGTTTTCATGCTGGTTTTGAAGGGTTTTGTTATGATTTTCCCTTTTTCCGTGTGTGGCCTTTACCCGGAATCAACGCTCAACTCTCGACTGCCTACCCGGGTGTCACTATAGATTATTTTGTGCAGTAAATTATATTTTTAGTACATTTTAAGTTGCGTAAACTTAACAACTTAAGTCCTACAAAAACAAAAAAATCTATATATAAAACTTATTTGGTCATGTTGGTCAGTGTGGTACTTGGGTGGAAATCCAATAGATTCCAGCATAAAACATGTAAAACAAGCTCATATATCAAGTAGGATTTACTAGTTATGACATAAAAAAGTTATGAAATTCATAATAACGTGATAATAATAATAATACTATGCAGGCATAAAGCGCTCTTACACAAGTGGTATCACAGCGCTGTACAATTATTATTATTACGCTGCTGATAGAAAATCGTCACAATCATTTCGCTTCATCTAGGGGGCTGCTCTAAAACATGCCTTACAAGCGCACATGCCTATCAGCACTTAGATTGTAATATCCCCCCCACAACAGCTCCCCAGATTTCGCTTGGGTCGACGAGGCAATTGCGATTAAGTAGGCATTGTGATGTTGGCATGGTATGCCTGCCATTCAAGACTCGGGGTGTGAGATATGCCATAATATTTACAGTAATTAAAAACATAAAATCCAAATGAGAACGTTAAATCACACCTATATTTAACCTTTAGATTGATTCGGGAATATATAAAAATAGTAGTATGATGAGTAGATTGATAAAATTACAATTTGCCTGGACTCTCCCGATCATATAATTGGACGGTGCGTGATTATATGATTATTTTTGTTTATCAACAGATCACAATAATATTTACATAATCCGTATCGTAGCTAAATGTTACAACCACCCATTTACATGTACACGTACGTGCATATCTTGCCTATTTGCATTATTCATGAGGCAGGACGTGAGTGTATTGTGCTTGCAAAGGTGTATGCATGCATGCGAGTTGAGCGCAGTGTGGACGTACGTTCTACGGTGCATGTACAACTATCGGATGAGGGCCGAGGGGAGTTGATCAAGATTCGTCTTTTTGCGTTGGATACAATGCTCCTTGGGTAGTGTCCAGCATATTGGTGACCTCATGTGACCTCTGTGGCCCCCAAAAGTTTAGAATTATAAAATTGCTTGGTGTATCAACATAATTATTCTTAAAGTTTGATTACCTGATTTTAGCATATAATGTTTTCATCTTGATAGAATGCCCTTCACCCCAAAACCCCATCTGTAGGCCTAAAGATTCGGGCCGATTTTTTCAATCCGTTTTGATGTAAGAGCTAAAAACGCGATTTTCTAAGCCCAGAGTACTATTTGGTGCTTTTCTTACCTTATCATAACATGCTTACAAATGCTACTAGCTGTATGCCATATTGTGACCGATTTAGATCAACAAAGTTTCTGTTTTTTTTTAAAATTTCAGGTTCAGTTTATTCCCCATTAACTACGAATATGAAACGATCACACACAGACTTGGACTAAAGCTAGGCCCGGTCACGAATATTTAAAACTAATGAGCGTTATTGGAAATAACACTTATTTGCAGCGAGGTTAATCCACTAACCTCGACGGATTTTGAAGTTCAATAATGTTATTCAAAATTATCATATTTAATAAGATCTTTTGAACTCAGGTTTAAGAGGAGATTTTGTAATGACAACTGAGACAGGACACGGCCTAAGTAAATGCAGTAGCAGTTCCCCAAATTACCGTATGGAAACTCTTCAATGCCCAATCGAGCAGGTCGGTGTCCTATCCCACCTGTTTTGCACGACACAAACAAGCTGAGGGCGCCAAATGTAAAACAAATGTGACCAAACAATGGCGGCCAAGCCTAATTCAATGTAGCAGTCACCCAAAAGAGTAGTACAACGGAAGTCATACTGTGAAATTCGGGCATGTCAGACGCGTCATTATCAATCTTTTGCATTTCACCTTTACGAATCACCCTCATTTACGGAGTACATACTGAAATTTCGGGCATGTCAGACCCATGGCCAGGTAGAGAGAAGGAGAGAAAGCTCTTCCCTAATTACATTACGCAACGCCGATTATCCCAATTAATCACTTGGCCAAACTCATTGTAATATAGACAACAAGGCGCTTCTGGCCAGGGGACTCTTTCAGTTCCATGATCATCGACGACAGAAGCTGGGCAAGCCTCAGTTGAACAAGATATGACCTGTGCGCAGTAGAAAGGTAATTCCCCGATGCGCAGTGGTTTGGTTAAATGTGGAGACCAAACAAAGAGATTGAGTCGAGTACAGCCGAAATTCTGAGTATTCAGTCCCAAAAAAATCGGAGACTAAGCATGCTCCTAAGATGAGTAATATTGATTTTCGTTTTTGAAAACTTGGATGTTTTGAAACGCCCGTATTCCTTAAAGTATGATATGTGGAGACAAATTAACTTGAATTGGGAAGGAAAATGCCGTATCTAAACAATGATACCAACCTTGACAGTGCCCGTTTTCTCAATTTGGTCTCGAAAGTTGGTCATATTACACAGAATGTAATGTTAGTTCAAGCCGATAATGGTAAAAAATTGTGGCATTTTTGTCTATAAAAGCATTCAACAATTTGGCAGAGGAGGTAGGAAATTACAATTTGTGGAAACCCAATGGGATAGTGACACCACATGCAAGGTCAAGTTCAATGTCACTCGAGTCACAAAGTTCAATTGAGGTCAAAATACATTAACAAAATTGCAGAATAAGGTTGCGCAACTCTAACACATCATCCACATTCTCATGGATATTGTGGACATTACATTCGACAAATCAAGACGGTCTTCTTCATTTAAAGGGACACGAGATTTTAAGGATACCAATTTGTTAAAATTGCGCTTTGTTGTAGAAGAATTTCAACCAGGACATTCGTAGGTTTATTGAACCCACAAGAAAAAGAAAACAAAACACTAAGTTTTTGAAACTCCCTGCTGTCCTGATCGCCCCATAAACAAGATACTGGGTGGATATCTGTTCTATGCACGACAGAACATACAAAAGCATATTATTACATGAAGATGGCTTTTACGGTTATGCCCTACATGTTTGATTAATATATTGGGAAAATTGTTTCTAAAAAAAAGGAGGGTGCATATTTTGGCTGGGAATGTCCTCTTCCATCTCTTTAAGCTTAATACATTAACATAAACCATGAACATTTCTTGAGAGATTACAGGGACCATAGCTCTGGGAAAATTTGGTGAATTTGTTTGAAATGCTACAAGTCATATCACATTTTAATCACATAAAGCCACAAATGGACAATCGGAGTATATATTTTATTCCTTTGACACGTCCATTTTAAGGAAAATCACTAGTGATGTTGAATGGGAATTTGAAGCCCATAAACTGCAAGAGAAAAGTAGTAATACAAATCTGAAAACAGCATATACGGAATTGCATCAAGTTATCTTTTCTTAACCAATTAAAAAAATTTGTCCATTTTGACTGCCAAAATCTTATGAGTGCTTTATAAAATTCACCCCACATCTATGAAGAAAAAAAACAGTGTATAGCGGGTTCTAAACTGATACCAAAAATTTGTAATGGCCAAACATGTGTACGAGACCACGAGACTGACAATCGTCGAGTCCACCTTTAAGTAAAATTCCTCGAGTCTCAAGGACGTTTTCAGTTGTCTTCGCAGGGGCCCCAATCATAGAGGTAGGAATTTTTGTTAGAGTTTGGTCACTGGTAGATAGGTAGATTTGTTCCAAAATAGGATAAATAAAAAAAGGATTTTTGTTTGTGCAACGTTAATAAAATAAAGCACAAACAATACTTTAGAACATTTTATTTCAGAAGAAACAGTTGGTGGTGCTAGTGTGAAAGGCAGAGTAAGGAAATGTGGTTGCCCCCCTCCAAAAAGTTTGAATCCTTAATCTTGATTTTCAATTCACGACCGTGATGTGCGATTTTTGCATGAACTTGATGGAAATTCAAGCCCCCCTAAGTTAAATTTGCCCATCGATCCCCCCCAAAAAACATTCTGGTGCTGGATGGTTCATCTTAAATGATTGAGGTTTGACTTTTATTGGGTGCTTTGCTTCCCCCAAAAATATTGCTCAAGTAAGTTAATCGTACCCCCCTTCTTCCTTCCGCAGTATTCCGCTCTGTGAAAATGTTGCCCCCCCGCCTGCCCACCAAGATTGTTGAAACAAACCAAAATGGCAAAAATAAAATTGAATCGGGCCCGGCCTAGCCCTAGGCCTACTTGTGAAAATGCTCCATTGAAACTGGAATGTATGCATCTGCTTATTTGCAAAAACATGAATACTATGAAATAGATTGGATTAGGCCTACATTGCAATACAACATACTACGAGATCAATGCTGAATGCTGAATGCTGTGCATCAACATTGCATCGATGTACATTACAATGCTGTGGTAATGCTTGCTAATAATACCATGATGTTCCAAGGCCTCTACTATGGCAATTTCCTTTCTTATATTAAAAACCCCAACTTTATCTTCCTTCAAATTAATATGAAAAAGGGTATCGTCAATTTATGTGCGTCAGCAATTCTAATTTTAGCTTTACTAATGTGACCTCCTATCTTGGAATTTGACTGTCGGCTTGTCTTGTCTTTGCCAATGTAATGTGTATCGTTATTGTTGTCCTGTCTTTTTTTTTTTTGTCTTTGGGATTGTAATTCCTTTTTTCTGTCTTCTTGTTCGTCAGTAGAAACAAGTGAGTTAGGTGAGGTTTACTGACATTTTCACGCTAGCGTTTAGCAGGGACCTCGTAATCACTATTTTATAATTTAATTTTTATCTCCTATATAAATATATCGGATTTATTTGTGAATCCATTTTTATTTGTACTGCAATTCTCATATCTGTATTTGATTGTTTGATGTGATGATGTTTGGGATTGAACAAAAAAATTTGATTGATTGATTGATTTTAAATATGGCGATGGGACGTCCATTTTAACAATAGTTTGTATAAGATCCATTTGCTTTAAAAAAATGTATTTCTCTGAAGTAAAAATCGGATATCGCCAATTGGGTCTCATGATTCACCAAAATGTGTACAACTTCGCGGACAAAATGGAAAAAGGCAACTTCGGGACAATGTGAAGTTTGGGCCATTGTTTAGTACGATTTTCTTCCCAATTCACTAGATTTTTCTTCAAATTATATTTAAGAAATACGCGCGCCGCTACAAAAAATTCAAGTTTTTAAAGCCGAAAATATAAGAGTTAAAACTAGAATCAATGTAATCATCTAAGGAAATGCTATCTGCTTTCTAATAAATGACCCCAAAATTGATCCGAAATGATCTTGTTTTACTTTGAAGATGATTGACCGGCTGATCGTGGTTCCATGTCTAAAAATTATCAATATCAGTGATTTAATGTAAACATTTGCCAAGTTCATGCTTTTTAAGAAATGACCACAATTTCTTTACAATATATGTAGCTATCTGCTTAACATATGTACATCGATGCACTGTTGGGCACATGCTATCACCATAAATATCGGTCTCGTGTTGTATTGTTCCAATATTGTTTTACGACCTGTTTTACGAGGGCTGCGATGATAATCGGTCTAAGGGATTTGGGAAGAGCTTTCTCCTTCTCTCCGACCTCTGGTCAGACGAGTTCATTATCATCTTTGCATTTCAATTTACGAATCACCCTAATTTCTAGTATAACGAATTACATAAGTCAATCGTGTAGCACGAATACCGACACGAATATCTCCAAAATACAGACTTAATTTATTTTCATCGAAGAAACAGGAATGCCGGAGATAAAAATAACAAGACAAGTACAAGTATGTGCATGATAAATACTGTGGCCATTAGGGTTATTTTTCTTAGTGTAATTAACTTCCGACGCAGCATCCCGTAGAGTAACAAGTCCAGAGTCGATTACACTTATCAGTGCTTGATTGCTCCGGCTTTTCAATGCATTTGCCAGTTACTCGTGCGGACCACCAATGTCAAAAAAAGAACGTAAAGATTCCATGTACTACCAAAAAGAGATTACGAATACGAAGTGGAGACCCAATTTGGGTGTTTTGAGGTGGTTCACGGCTGTTAATTCCATGGCATATGACTGTAGTTATTCATATAGAAGTATTTAAACATATTGTTTGTAAAAATTAAAGGCTTTTGGCGTCGAGATTCGATCGGGGGATTTCGGGTTAAACGTGTTAAACCAATTAAAATTGCGATGTCTTAATTAAGGATTTCTTGGCCCCAATGAGACATATAGCTCACATCTATACAGACTCTTGTATACCGTCCTTTTTTACAAGGGTACACAAATGGCCTCCTCTATAAATGGGTCTACAGGCCTTTAGCCGTGTTGCAATTTTCTATTCCAACAAAATCTTGCCGAATGATGTGTATTATAGTTTATACTAAATGAAGTGTAAAGCGTATCCCATGCTAGCCCTCCATCATATAATGAACGCTTTATACTTACTACAATATTCGAATAAATATGAAAAACAAGTATACTCACTCAGTAGTCTTTCTTTTGTTCGACTATGACACATCCACATGCAACCATGCGCAGACTTGCATCACTCTATACTGATTATTTTTAAAACTGGAAAGTCCCTTATTTGTCACGTGATATTTGCTATATGAATAGCACGGGGAATTCCAATATAATTGATTTAGCATTTGCCGATAGGTTAATGCTGTGTTCATAAATATTTTATTCAGGGATTTTATCCATGTTTATTGCCAGGTATTCTCATATTATTCTATTCTCATACTGTGTAACGCTAATTTTACTCCTAAAATATTGTATTATGATCAAGTAACAATAGGTCATGCTGCACTGCCCTATATTACCAATCATTACCCATAAATTAGACTACACAGCTCAGGTCAGTGGTCTTAATATTGTGCAGACTTATTGTGAATCGGATACAATCAAGCAGCTTCAAGTGAATCAGTGATTATTCGTTTGTTGCTGATACAGTGGTGGAATACTGTCTTGCGATAATAAGTATTAGCATTATTATTAGCAATGAATGTAGTAATTTTCTTGGCTTTTTATTGTTGAAAAAAAAAACATTTGAAATGTCAAGGTCCCATATCCCATTGAAAGCTTAATTTGTATCTTTCTCATTTCAGTGTGTAAAATATTTTGGCTGAACTCTATCTGGTGCTGCAGCACCAACCAGTTTAGGAGAGTGGCACCCGGGGTCGGAATAATAAAATTTGTCATAAATGTCATAATAAAACAGGTGATGTCAAAATTAAAAGTGGTGGCAATTTGCCTACGACGCCGTTTTCCAAAATGGAAGCCATCTTAAAGCCCAAAACACCTAAACAAACAATTTTGGTATTAAAAATGTGTTTTCTCGGTCAAGGAGTTCAATAAAACTATTCCCAAAACTATAAAATGTTGCATGTGCCGACATTTTCCAAGATGGCTGAATTTTTTTTTTATTGACACAAACATTACATTTCTTATTATATAGCCTACGAAGATAACTGTGATGTCAAATTACAGATTTTCTGGGCCAAGGGAACTATTTACAAAACTGTCAGATGAATATAAAAGTAATGGAAGTTTTCATACGTCACTATTTTCCAAGATGGTTAACATATAAGAAGCAAAATCCTTTATACCTCATGCTATACAGCACCTAGGATGACGATGTTGGTGACAAAGTGTGTATTTTTTAGGTCAAGGATTTCAACAGCAATATTCTCAAACTGTCAGATGAGTCATGTTATTCATGGACTTTCAATGTGACACCCAAAATGTGACACCTTGACCACTCTATATATATTCACCCCAAACATACATTTGGAATTGCATGCGAATTTTGATAATTACGCCTGTATTACTTTAATAGAAACTATTATTTGTTTGTGTCAGATATGTCAAGAGTAAAATGGCCGCGAATTTCGAACACTTAAATGGTCATGGTCACGTGCACACCGTACATGTTGCTATGGTAGCTAGGACACCCTCTCATGGGCATTCGGTTCCTTTACACAGGTGTGAATTACAGGGTTCCCAAAAAATAAGCGCCCCCCCCCCCCTAAAATTCAAGTTGCATAACTTCACTTAGAACTGCATGATTGGGAAATTTTAAAAAGTTATGAAGAGAGGAAATATTTGGCTCTGCCACAAAAGTCGTTGCTTTTCAAAAAACGCCTTTGGCATCAACACATACTCCTTTTTTCCAAAAATGATGTCGCCAGAAAAAGTGGCACTTTACCGTATTCAAAGGTCTAAAGTCAAGAATTATCAATTTACTAACAACGATTTAATTTCAATATTCATTGCGGTGTGAAGTAAATAAGCTTAAAACATTGACGCATAGGTAAACAAATAAACAAGACAAATATGCAGGAAAACAAACAACGAGATGTAAGCTTTACATTCATCGGTATCAAATAAAGTCATTTTTCTTTGCATACTGCTCTTTTTATGAAAGAAGGTAATTTTTGAAATGCCTGTTTCAAATCAAAATAAGTGGAATTGTTTTGTCATCCAGGGTGAGACTCAATAATCAATGTTTCCTCCATCTGGACTGATGACATCATGGTAGCGTTTACACATCCTGTTTACCAATATGCCCGCCAATATGCTGATGTTCTGTTGATGAATGTGGTTCCATGCTCGCTGGATAATTCCACCACGTTGAGCCTTCATGTGTCGATCTGCTTCACATTTCGACTGGTGTTGCTTACACAAATCATTGTTGTAAATTGACAATTTCTTCACTTTAGACCTTTGAATGCGGTAAAGTTCCACTTTTTCTGACAGCATCATTTTTTAAAAATGGAATGTGTGTTGATGTTCTTTGAAAGCAACGACTTTTGCGGCATAACCAAATGTTTCCTCTCTTTAAAACTTTTTAAATTTTTCTAAACATCCCGTTCTAAGTGAAGTTATGCAAACAAAATGTCCTCAAATTTTAGGGGGGAACTTATTTTTTGGGAACCCCTTATTTTGCGTTATTTTTCTTTTGCCATTCTTTCAATATCTGTTGTTAATAAATCTAATAATAAAATTACTTTTGGAAATTTGAAAAGCTCTCCGAACTGTCGCTTATTCAGAAGCACTCAGAAATGTCACTTACTCAAAATGACAGTAACTGGACACGGACGGGGGTGTAGCTAACCAAAAGATTGATTAAGTTATATTCATATACTTCTCGCAATGGCGTTATCCAGTGCGTTATCTACAACGAATTGGGTTTGAAAAGGTGTGCTACCTATGCATTGGACTTCAAAAATTAATTGCTCATACATCAAACATTCCTTAATAAGTAGACATGACTCAATTTATTAATTTTACAAATCAATAAAAGACATAATTCAGAGATTTTTGCTGGGAACTGTAATTCCTCTTAGGTTATATTTGAAAGAAGACAAAAATGAAAGCAAAATAACAGAAACCTACCCCATGAACATTTTAACACTGTTTGGATTATGCAAGGTACCCCCCCCCCCAAAAAAAAAATACTCATTTTTACTTAGACTTAGAAAATTGCCAGAAGTTCCTGATCCGAAGCCGTCACTTCGATTTCGAAAATTTCGACATGACTCAACACACAAAAAGCAACGTTAAGTTTAGACATAGAAAGTATGACAACAGTTCAAGATTTACTGAATTGCTAAGGCCCACGTGCACCAAATCGCGGTAAATTACTAATTAAGTAAGCCTACCTCACGCCCCACTAGTTATTACTCGCGAACTTACGGGTAAGTTACTCGCGTGCTAAATCGGAAGAGTAATTCCGAGTAATAACCTCCCATGTAAATAATAAAGGATAGATTACCTCGCTATTAATTTAACATCATCATCCCCCACACCATCAAAGTTACGGAAAATGGTTACGGGGATGGTTGCAATCACCCATCCATTACATGGGATCACAGTATACCTTGTCTATATGCCGGTGGACATGAAAATTAGCGTAAAATTGATAAATACATTTAATAACTTGGCACCAAAAAGGTTATTTTTTAGCAAGGCGGGGAGAAAACAAACCTGAAGGTGGGTTGTCAACCACCCCTCATCCAATTCCGAAGATGTCCTTTTAACGGTGTGGCCGAGCTTCAAAAAGTTATGTAGTTTTCCAGTTACCCCTCTCCTCGGTTACAGCCATTTTTACCGAGTGGAGGGAAGGATAACTCTAAAACTACAGCACTTTTTAACACCTCGACCTCTCCGTTTTAGTGGCCTCAATTTGTTGCACAATTATGCAACGAATTTTAGCTGAAATAATGTACCCATATAGTGCTGCAGCACCAACCAGTTTAAAAGAGTGCTACCGGGGTCGGAATAATAACATTTGTCATCATAGTTAAAATTGACCGTAGGGATGTGGAGTTCATGAAAACGTGATGACAAAATTAAAAGTGGTGGCGATTTGCCTACGACGCCATTTTCTAAAATGGCAGCCATCTTAAAGGCAAAACATGCACCTAAGAAAATAATGTTGGTCTTGGTCAAGGAGTTCAATAAAAAAATTCCAAAAACTATCAAATGTTACATTTGCCGACATTTTCCAAGATGGCTGACAACATATTTACACAAACCTTACATCTCTTATTATTTAGCTTATGAAGATGATTGCGGTGTCAAATTACAGAGTTTCTGGGTCAGCAATTCAATAAAACTATGTACAAAACTTGTCAGATGAATTTAAAGGAAGAAAGTTTGATTAAAAAAAAAAACGTAACTATTTTTCCAAGATGGTCAACATATAGAAGACAGAATCCTGTAAACTTCACAGTCTATACAGCACCTAGGATGACGATTTTGGTGACAAAGTATATGTTGTTTAGGCCAAGGATTTCAACAGCAATATTCTCAAAACTGTCAGACGAGTCATGAGTCATGTTAGTCATTGACCACCAATGGGACACCAAGAATGTGACACCTTGACTACTCTATATGTATTCACCCCAATATGAAACATATATCTGGAATTGCATGGGAATTTTGATATTTAGGTCTGTATTACTTAATAGAAACTATTATATGTTTGTTTGCGATATGTCAAGAGTAAAATGGCCGCGAAATAGTTAGGAAATTCTAAGGAGAGTTACAGAGGATTTTGTGTTGGGTTTAATTATTAAGCATTTGAATTAATATTTTTATCACTTTACCACATTAAGCCGACATTGCAGAAACTCTAACACTTTTGGGTACTTGTATTAAAAATAGGTTGGAAAACACTGACATAATTATGCAAATAAACATGACTTTTATATTCATCGTACAGTTTTGAGAATAGTTTTATTGAACTCCTTGACCCATAGAATACTCATTTTGACACCAAAATTATCTCCCTAGGTTATATAATAAGAAATATACGGTTTTCTTAGATGAGATGAAAAATAGCCATGAATATAAATTCCCATGACTCAGACAATTCTGGCAATTGTATATTGAACCTCTTGACCCGACAATATACATTTTGACACTAAGTCGCTATAGTAGCGCTATTACCTTTAAAATGGCGGCAATTTTGGAAATGTTGGTTTATGTAAATTGCCACTACTATTACTACTGTTAGTAGTAGTAGTAGGCCTACTAGTACCCTAGGAGAGGCCACCGCGTCTTTATGCCCTGCCTTTGGCATTGTCCACGTATTTCAATGTGTAAACAATTCTGCCCACCTCCTATTACGAACAATTGGCGTTTTTATTAAGCAAATTTGTCACAAGTGACATGTTCACATTCATTACCCATTGCATCATTATTAACAATGAAACCAATACCTTGCTATTTTATAATTTATACAGGTCACATAAAATAATATATACGTTTTGCCTTATTTTGCTTGTACTACTCTCCCAATATCTTTGTTTAATAAATGTAATAATAGAATTGCTTTGAAAAATTTGAAAAGCACTCCGAAATGTCACTTATTTTGAAACAATTAGAAATGTCACTTACTCGAATGGCAATAACGTGGCACGGATCGAGGTGTATGGGAGCTAAGCAATATATTTTACGTTATAATCAAACGCTTCCAGTGCTTGTTATGTTTGTTTATATCTACTGTTTTCTAGAGCTTGTTTTTTTAATAACATGCACACTCGGAAATGGAGGTACAATTTAACACACGGGTCATGGTAATGTTTCTGGAAATACAATGTCCTGACAATTAAATACAGCCCTGCAGGCTGTTCTATACGGATGAAATTTCAGATACAAAATCTATGGTGTCAAAATGTGCCAATGTTGTGCGGTACGCCTACCTGTGCAGTGAACCTCAAAAACATGTTGCTCTAACACAAAACAGTTTCTCATAAATACACACGGCACAATATTTTTTATGATATAATTCAGATATTTGATTTTCACACTCTCATTTTTTTTAAAAGTTTGTATCCAGAACTGCAATTTATTTAAGTAATATTTGATTTCCTCTTCAGTTTGGCTCCAAATTGGCCCCTGCTCTTCTGTGCAAAGTCCGCTAGGTCCGCTTCAAACTCTTGAGAAGCTTGCAAAAGCTCCTCATTCGACCATGGAGGTAGGAGAGAAGGAGAAAGCTCTTCCCAAATCCCTTTGACCGATGATCATCGCCGCCCTCGTAAAACAGGTCGTAAAACTATTGTATTGGAACAATACAACACGAGATCGATATTGATGCTGATAGCATGTGCATCAACATTGCATCGATGTATATACATAGTTAAAGGCACTATCAGTGATTTACTAAATCAGAAAATCGAAAAAAATCATCCAAAATCAGATTTTTGCTTGTATGTAACAAGTATAGGTGTCCTAACATACCCTGCAAATGATAGGACCAGAAGCAACCTAATAAGAACAAAATTGGACATTTTTTGTCATTAGTGTCCGTTCGGACACTTACTACAACACGTAATTGAATGGAGATTCGTATCTTTGAACACTGCCGTTTTTTCCTTTTCTGTCAATCGCGTGGTTGAAGAAGTAACTTACGAAATTTCTACAGACTTACCCTTTACTTTTAAGCTATTCCTGCAAATTCCAGGTATTTTTATTCATTCGGATAAATCACTGATAGTGGCTTTAAGCAGATAGCGACATATATTGTAAGAATTGTGCATTTCTTATAAAAGCATGAAACTTGGCATAAATGTTTACAATTAAATACTGAGTATTGATAATTTTTAGACATGGAACCACGTCACCGTCAATCATCTTCAAAGTAAAACAAGATCATTTCGGATCATTTGTGGTCATTTATTAGAAAGCGAGATAGCATGTTCCTTAGATGATTACATTGATTCTAGTTTTAACTCGTACTTTTCGGCTTTTAAAAACTTGAATGTTTTGTAGCGCCGTATTTCTTAAAGTATATTTGAAGACAAAATCTAAGTTGAATTGGGAAGAAAATGCCGTATCTAAACAATGGCACCAAACTTCACAGTGTCCGAAGTTGCCCGTTTTTCAATTTTGTCCCGAAGTTGGTCACATTTTGGTGAAATAAATGAGACCCTTGGCGATATCCGATTTCACTTCAGAGAAAATACATGTTTTAAGCACATGATCCGTATACAAAGTATTGTTAAAATGGACGTCCCATCGCCATATTTAATCAATCAATCAATCAAATTTATTTTGTTCATCACATCATCACATCAAACAATGAAATACAAGATATGAAATTGCAGTACAAATAAAAATGGATTTCACAATAGAAATCAGATTATAATTTATAGGATAAAATTAAATTATAAAATAGTGATGAACGAGGTCACTGCTAAACGCTAAGCGTGAAAAAGCAGTAACCTCACCTAACTCACGTGTTACTACGATAAGAGACAGACAAAAAGGAAATTACAAATCAAGACAAAAAAAAGACAGGACAGACAATACGATACAAATTACATTGGACAAAGACAAAGACAGCCGACAGTCAAATTCCAAGGATAAGGAGGTACAACAGAGTAAAAAGACAGAAAATAGGAAGTGATGACAGCACTATACGAATTGACGAGACTCTTTTTCATATTAATTTTGAAGGAAGATAAAGTTGGGAGTTTTTAATATAAGAAGGAAGATTAGCCCATAGCAGAGGGCCTTGGAACATCAGGGTATTATTAGCAAGCATTACCACAGCATTGTAATGTACATCGAAGCATTCAACATTGATCTCGTAGTACGTTTGTTATTTGCAATTGTAGGCCTAATCACAATCTATTTAAGTATTCATGTTTTTACAAATAATTACAGATGAATAAATTCAGTTATCAATGGAGCATTCAACAAGTAGGCCTAGGGCTAGTCCTGGCCTCCTCCACGACGATACCTCTTCTCCCTTTTCTCCCCCCTATATCAAGTTATTTTTGCCATTGTGGTTTTTTCCACACATCTTGGGGGGCAGGCGGGGGGGGGGGGGGCGGGGGAGGGGCATCATTTCACAGAGCGAATACGTCGGAAGGAGAAGGGGTATAGCATATTTAACTTACTTGAGCAATATTTTTTTGGGTGGAGGAAGCAAAGCACCCAATATAAGTCAAACCTCAATCATTTAAGATGATCAATCGCAGCACCAGAGAAATGTTTTTGGGGGATCGAGGGGCAATGTTAACGTCGGGGCAGTGAATTTGCCATAAAAGTTCATTGCAAAAATCGACATCGGTCGTAGAATTGAGAATCAAAGATTAGGATTTCAACACTTTTTGGAGGGGGCACCACATGTCAGTAATGCCTTTCACCTAGCACACACGTTTCTGAAAATAAAAAAAGTTCTAAAGTAGTGTTTGGGCTTTATTTGATTAAACGTTCCACAAACAAAAATCCTTTTTTATTGATCCATATTTGGAACAAATCTAGCCTAATTACAGGGACCAAACTCTACGAAAATTCCTATCTCTGTGATTGGGGGGCCCTGCGAAAGACAACTTGAACTTCACTTGAGACGAGGAATTACTTAAAGGTGGACTCCCCGATTGTCAGTCTCGTGGTCTCGTACACATGTTGCCATTACAAAATTTTGGTATCAGTTTACCGATATTTACAAGGTGTGTTTCTCATGATGTGGGTGAAATGTTATAAAGCATATTAAAGATTTTGCAGTCAAAATGGAACAAATTTTTATTGGTTAAGACAAGATAACTTGATGCAAGCCTAGAGCTGTTCAGATTAGTATTATCTAGTTTCTCTGGCAGTTATTGCTTCAATTCCCATCCAAAATCACTATGATTTTTCCTTAAAATGGACAGTGTCAAAGTATAAAATATATAAATCCGATTGGTTCCAGTTTGTGGTTTGGTGATTAAAATGTGATATGACTTGTGCATTTTCAAACAACTTCACCGAAATGTATCCCAGTGAGCTATGTCCCTGTATTCTCTTCAATGCAATGTTCATGGTTATGTTAATGTATTAAGCTTAAAAGAGATAAGAGGACATTCCAGCAAAAATATCCCCATTTTTTTAAACAATTTTACCAATAATTAAATCAAACTGGAGGGACAATAAGCCGAAAAAGCCATCTTCATGTAATCATATGCTTTTGTATTTTCTGTCGTGCATGAAGATATATCCGAGTATGCTGTTTATGGGGGCGAACAGGACAGCAGGGGAGTTAAAATAGTGTTTTGTTTTCTTTTCTTTGTTCAATAAACCTACGAAAAGTTCTCGGTGATATCTACAAAAAAAGCGGCAGATTTATACAAAATTGGTATCCTCATAAAATATCGTGTCCCTTTAAATGAAGAAGGACCGCCTTTGATTAAGTCGAAATGTATGTAACAAATAGATCCATGAGATGTTTATTGATGTGTTAGAAGTTGCGCAACCTTATTCTGCATGATTTAATGTATTTTGACTCCATTGACCTTTTGTGACCTTCAGGTGACATTGAACTTGACTGTGCAGGTGGTCCATATCCAATTGTTTTCCAAATTTTAATTCTCTACCTCTCTGCCAAATGTGATGCTTTTATAACAAAATGCAAAATTTTGTTTTTGTAATTCTTAAAATTTACTAACATTACAATTCTGTGGGTAATATGACCAACTTCGGGACCCAATTGAGAAAACGGGCCAACTCCGGGGCAATGTCACGGTTGGTGTCATGGCTAGATACGGCATTTTTCGTCCCAATTCAAGTTAGATTTAGTTCCAAATATCATACTTTAAGGAATACGGCGTTTCAAAACATCCAAGTTTTCAAAAACTAAAAATCAATGTACTCATCTTAGGAGCATGCTATCTCCGGAGGGGTTTTTTTTGACTGAAATACTCAGAATTCGGCTGTAATCGACTCAAAGCTCTTTGTTTTCGTCTCCACATGTAAACAAAACCACATTGCGCATCGGGGGTATACCTTTCTGCGCCCAGTTATATCTTGTTCAACTGAGCGTGCCCCGTTCTGTCGGCGATGATTATGGAACATGAAAGAGTACTCCTGCCGAGAAGCGGCCTTTGTTGTCTATGCTTTTTACAATGAGTTGCCAGTGATATAATTGGGATAATCGGCCGTTGCGTAATGCAATTAGGGAAGAGCTTTCTACTTCTCTTCCTACCTCCATGATTCGACGTCGTATTTTCCATTTTTAAATGGACCTGCTGATTCAAGAATTTCGACACGAAAATCGCACTACTAAAACCCTATACTGCCACCAAGCACCAAAAAAAAAAAAAAAAAAAAAAAAAAACAACAATGCACTCAGTGAGAACATTGCAGCGAAAAAGTCCCGGATGCCGCGAGACGTCATCAAAAGAGAATATATGGCACGAAAATCGCGGCTGGGCCGGGCCAGGCGACACCGCCGTAAGCGTGATATCCGCGGTCATGGGATCGGGACCGATGGGCTCATGGTTAGAAACAATGCGGCCCAATCCTTACAGCGAGCAATAACAAATACGGGGAGACGCTTTGAAATTTCGGCCTTAGTAGGGGTATTGGCCTGACGTTTTGATCCAATCTAATGCAAAGATAACGGGACGTTCATTATCTCAAATAACCGGTTATTCATGAAGATAAGATTTTTAAGTATGGATTTCTTCATTTGATTCTATAGTATGGGACTCTTATATGAGTTTAGGGCCATTTTGGAAATTTAAGAAGTGGTGACGTCACAGCATGGTTGAAGTATTATTTTTGGCCCTGGGGAACCACTCAGATATAGATGAGCTACGGCATCCGCTTAATAAAACACGTGGAAAAAGGATCTCATTTTCGCCATCGGACGTAGTTTTGGGAATAAGGGGTAAATTTGCACTGTTTTGACATTTTTATGGTGTGTTTTGGAACAACGCTCCTAAACCATATCCTACACCACAACACCCTGTGACTTTGTATATATCTCTCTTTACGGCGTACTTATACAAAAGCTTACTGTCGAGATTAAATTTGTATGTAGGCCTTTAATAGTGGCAGGGGGGGTGAGTAGGACCCATGTAAAACATAACAGCAACAGCGAATTCAAAACGGCATCCAACATATGCGTAACCCCGCGGAGCTAAGTCTTTTTCAAACCAATTAACAAATTGTCTGGAAACCTGGACTAGAAGTAGCCCAGATGAATATTCACAATAAGAATTCATGAAAAGCTTTAACGGGATTCCTTGAAAATCAGAACTTCATTTGGGTATGTAAAAACAAGTCATTCAAAGCGCGATAGATTGTGTTTCAGCAATAAAAAAAAATAAATAATATAAGGAATAAATACTAAATAAAATAAATAAATAAATATGGACCAACCCTAGAGTTAGCGTCTGACGTTTTTTTAATAATAAATATAAACGAAGAAAGCTATCAACGCGCTTGATATTTATTGGATGGAATTCATCAAGAAAGGGAAAGTCCATATTGGATTTCAGAGCCAAACTGGCGAAATGCAGTTTTATTTTAAGATACTTTTTCTTGCTGAACTAAGTCTAATCGGAACTTTAGAACTTTTTCTCTCATCCAGCATCGCATCTTCTGCTGAGTGTAACGATGGTAAGTCTCGTACTTAACATGTTTCCCCGATCTTTCCATTTCTTTATCAAGGTGTAATTTGTTCATGACATTAAATCAAGAAAATATTATATTTGGTCTTTTGCCGATAAAGGGAAATAAAGCAATCAATTCAATAATAGCCTGGATAAAATATATTATCTATAGAGATAAATGGTTACACAAAAAATCCATTTGTTTGAATATGAAAATAGAATTACGAGAACATTATGAATTGGAAAATTTAATTCAATATGCAAATATGACACAAAAATATGTTGACAGGTAATGGAAGAATTTTTCCACCTTCTTTACAAAAAAAATAAAGAGATAAAAAAGTATGTACAATTTTCAAAATGTTCAGTTGTCAAAAATGCTATATTTGTATTGCTATATTTGTATTGCTACTCAATGTGTGCATTTAAGGTTGGTCCCATAGATGTCATGAGGATGAGACTGACTGGGTGAATTGATTGTTTTCGAGGTGTCGTTGGGGAGGAAGGGGATGGAAGTCATGGGGGGAGGGGGGAAGTGTCGGGGTGTGAGGATTTTTGTTTTTAGCTGTGGATTTGTGTGGTGTTTTTGGACTTGTCTAGTCGCTCTTGGGGTATCTGTGGGCCCACCTAAGTTTTTACATCTGATGATAACAATAAAATTCTTTTATTGCGCCATTAATTTGTAAAATGAATTCTAATCAAAAGGAGCAGGAATAAATAAGAAAACAAATTTGGGTAAGGGTTAGTGCTAGCCACCAAACCCTAAAGGGTCCAGATTTATTTGATATTAGTGTATTCAAATTTTCTTATTCAATACTTACGTGTGTATCTATAAAAATGTTAGGTTTAAGTTGGTGAGTTTCCCTTTGTCTAAAATATTTTGTATTTTGTTAAAATTTGGAGAATGGAAATTAACTTATTTTATATGTAGGAGTGCGGTGTGTAATGGTGAAATATGAATGGTAGAGTGTAAAATGTCATTTGGTAGTGTGCATGCAGGGGGAGTAAGCAAATTTTAGTCTAGTTTGGGTGTAAATGTATTCGCTGTGTAAACCTGTAGACAATGTTGTTATTTTAGATTTTGAATAACGTTTTGTAATGTCCAGTTTTTTGTATTTGCGACATGTGAGATTGAATAAAAAAAAGAACATGTTTTCCCTTTTTCAATTTTTAATTTAGTTTACACTTCCTAGGGCTGCAGACCAAAGCAAAAAAAGTTGCTCCGTTAAGCGAAAAGTACTTTTAATACATGTTTTTTCTTAATAATAAGAACCGGTATTTGAGACATCTCACCATGGCTTTTACTTGAATTGACACAAATGCTTAAGTTACAGCTTTAAGTGCATAAGGGGGGGCGTCCATGTGGACCCAGGATTTCGTTTTTCGCGCGCCATGTTTAAACGTTAAATTATTTTTGCCCAAGATTTTATGTAATTGCCTAAATATCAGTTGCGCATATTTTGGTGGAAAAAAATCAAATCGGTCATGGCTTTTATACTCATTAGCATAAAAAAAGCATTTTGGGGCGCTTCTCAAAATTTGTTTTTCCATAAAGTCGCACTGTAAACATCTTGGTAATGAAGTTGATCAAAATTTGACGTGGAACAATCAAGTTGATCGAGTGAGAAAGAAATTTTTAACTGGCTTATATTTCCTTAGAAAAGCAGCTAAATTTATACCCAAACATCACCAACCCATGTTGTACAAAAGTATCATCGCTCCGCATTTTGAATACTGTAACGTTGTTTGGGGTAGATGAAATAAAACCCTTCATAATAAGCTTCAAATTCTTCAAAGCAGAGCAGCCAAAATTATCACTGGGACTAGTAGATACAGCTCAAGTACACAAGCTCTGTATGAATTAAATTGGAAAAATCTTGAAGATAAAATGTACATTAATGAGGCGGTTACTATGTACAAAATTATGAACAAACAAGCACCCAGTTATCTCTGTAATAGATTCATGAAAAAGGATACTCATTACAACACAAGAAATAGGATGTGTAAACCAAATACTGAATGCATGAGGCGATTTTTTTTTTTTTTTTTTTGTTATAGGGGTGCTAAATTATGGAATTTGTTGAATGAAAATGTCAAAAAAGCGTGCAATTTGAAATGCTTTAAAGAACTTGTTTCTTAATTTGTACAGTGAGGAAACTGACGGCTTGTATTAATAATCATGTATCGTCTTTTATTTAATCTTCTAGCTATGTTCATAACACTTGTAATAGTTAATGTCATATTTTAATCTATATTTTAAATCATGAGTAGATGAGTCAGAGAGAGAGAGAGAGAAGCTGAGAGAGGGAGGGAGAGAGAGACAGACAGACAGAGTGAGAGAGAGAAAGAGAGAGAGAGAGAGTTTACGAGCAAACGAGAGTAATACAATTTTTTTATCTTGTGTGTGTGTGTATGTGTGCAATGCAGGAATTGCGATTGTGGTTAGTATCTATTAGTATGTATTTAAATTGGCGTTTTATTTTAATTTTTTAAAATATGATATTTTCTGTATATGGATTTTTAACACCTGTGCAATTGTCTTTGTACATTAATTTTGGCATTTAATTTTTAATTTCTATTATTCCATCATGAAACTAATGTTGCGTGAAGAGTCAACCGAATCGATTGCCCTATTGTTCACATTGTTTCGGAATATGAGTACGCCGGACGATAATTACTTCTACACCGGGACAGATTATTGTCAATAGGTCAAATCAGAAATACTAATTGCAGTCGGGTTTCTGAATGTGTTAGCTGATAAATCATGTTTGGCAATATTGAACATAGTAACATTCATCATTCATAAAATAGTAATATTTGCATATTTTATCAGAAAAAAAAAAAGATTTAAATCAAAAGGGACCAAATTTCGTTTATGTTTACAATAAAATCTTCCAACCAAGCGTAATGGGATTAGTAAAATACTAAGTAATTTGTTTTCCACCAACAGCTCAAAAGATCAGATTCAGAACGAGCTTAATATTCACGTTATATTCAAAAATAAAATATGGTTATTTTTGAGCTGCGAAGCAAGCTCCAATACATCACCCAGTAGCTATGCCCGTGCGTGTGTTCATTCATTCGGTAAATATTAAAAATAAAATGCTGTATCATTGATGCCCAATTTACAGCTGTCCCGGTAATCTATTTCGTTTGTTTTCGCTGATTACCAATAATAATAATAATTAAAAAAATAGCGAGTTGGTGGGCGCTGTTTTACTAATAAATCATGTTTGGCAATATTGAAAATAGTAATTCCATTCATCATTCATATTATAATAGTAGTATTAGTAATTTTGATATATATATAGTAATATTTGCATATTTTATCAGAAAAGAAAAAGGATTTCAAACAAAAGGGGCGCTGTTTTGGAACCAAAACATTTGGGCTTATTATATTCACCGAAACGAAACGAAACAAAATGAAACGAAATGAAACGAAACGAAATCAAATTGATACGTTTCAAAGTTGTCACCAGTGAGCCCGTTTCATTGATTATCAATGATAATCAAAGAAATTAATTTTTTGAACGAATTTTGAAATTTATTTCGATTGGAAATTATGTAGATAGTCACAGCGTATCGTTTGATATCACTTTGAAAGTTGTCACTCACTCAGCCCGTTTTGTTGTTTATCACTTTTTGCCAAAAGTGATAAACAACGAAACGAAGTTCTCACGGCTAATTCTGAATGAATTTTGAAATTTATTTCGATTGTAAATGCAGATAGCCACAGCACATCTTTTGATACAAATTTCAAAGTTGTCACTCACTCCCATTAGGTGCATTGAGCCCGGATTGTTGATTAAGAAACATAGTTGTTACGGCTATTTCTGAATGAATTATGAATTTATTTTGATTTGAAATTCTGTAGAAAGTCACAGCGCATCTTATGATACCAATTCCAAAGTTGTCACTCACTCCCAGAAGGTGCAGTGAGCCCGTTTCGTTGTTTATCACTTTTTTTTTGCCAAAAGTGAAAAACAACGAAACGAAGTTCTCACGGCTATTTCTGGATGACCTTTTGAAATTTATTTCGATTGTAAATGAAGATAGCCACAGCACATCTTTTGATACACATTCCAAAGATGTCACTTACTTCCATCAGGATGGCAATGAGACCCGGATTTAGATTAAGAAAACAAAGTGGTCACAGTATTTCCGATTGGAATTTATGAATTTATTTCGATGGAAAATTATGTAGATAGGAACAGCGCATCTTTTGATTTACCAATTTCAACTTGTCATCAGCTCCCAGCAGGTTGCAGTGAGCCAGTTCGTTGGTTTATTCTTGGCAAAGAATGAAAAACAACGAAACGAAGTTTCACGACTAGATTTTAACTAAACGTTTTCGCTACTACTTGATTCTGGGAAACAGCATATCTGTTTGAAAATCACAACTTGCAATGCTTGAATTAAGTTAATATGTTGTCAGGAAGTCCTGTTACAATCTTAAATCAATTTTGGAATAAAAAATTGCATTGGAGGTGCAATACTTTTGGCCAGTGTGCGTAATTTAATAGTGTGTGTGTGGTAACTATGCATTATGCGGAGAGTTTAATAGTGTTTGTGCAAAATTGGCGGGGAACCCAAGCTCGGCCGTAGCATTCTAGCGTCGAGAGGTCAAAGATGTTGAGCTTCTGTTCAACGTATGGAAATTTTGATCTATGAACTCAAGGTCAAGAAGTCAGAAGAAGAGGTAGGTATTTCCTTTTACTAATAAAACATGGGGAAACGGGATGTAAAACATGCCCAAGGACAAAACCAGCCTGCACCAAAGACACAAGGATACAAAGATCTCAAATCAATTATAAGGAGCGCTCGTTATTTCCGGCAGGGGGGGGGGATTGGGCATTTCAATTTTGTCTACCTGATTTTTTCAGATTCCCCAATCATTTTCCAATAGTTATTTCAGTTCCCCTTATAACTTACAAAACCTATTCAACGCGTTCCCCCTCCTCGTTTCGCTTCACTGTTCATAAGTGTTGTAATTAGAATGAATTATATGCAAAATTGCAAATAGGCATATTATCAGGACCGAGGTTGTACAAGAACAAATATGCATGAAAAGGAAATGGGTTCGAGTGACAGTTTAGTAAAAATGAAACAATTTCTTAACATTTTTTTGTGGCAATATTCATGAAACGTTAAACCATGGCTTACAAGGGGATGGTTAACACCGCCTTTAGGTGAACTGTTCCTCCGCCCGGTTGCGCCCAAAATCCCAAAAGCTTTCATAAAAAAGCTCCAGGTATATAATTTTATCATTCCTGTCTAGTAATTTTCGCGAAACAAATGTGAAGGTGCTACCTTCACTGGGGTTAGGGTAATGACTTCAAGTTAAAAGGGTAGGGGTTGTTTGCCACCAAGGAACAATTAGAGTACAGTTTTGAAAATAGTTGTCACAGTATGGCTCCTAAACACTATTGCTTATGTAAACCTAGCCATGCCATATTAGCAGCTGAAAACCACAATGAAAATTCGATGATACCTCTTTTTTAGCGCCTATTTTTCTGGGGAAAATGCAATTTTGCTGACTCGCGGACTTTCTGACGTATGTGTGACGCCATACTAAGTAGTTCGTACTTATTTTGGATCAATGGAAAGAGGAGGACCATATCACGTTGATATCAAAACCATAGATCGCTGCTTGGTATAACAAAAATTCCCAGGGGTGGTAAATGACACCCTTGGTAATTACGGGGTTACAAAAAAAAAGACGAAGGTTAATGCATTTGAGGTATTTATCAGTGAATTTTAGTCATTCATAGATATTATATATGTAATGACTGTACATCCAACGTAATACCCTGATACACTGGAGTCAGAGTACTTTATACCTTGTACTGTATTGCCATTTGGTAGTTTATACACACAGGTCTGTTTGAAAAATTTCTGATAGCAGATATGCTATAGATGTATACAATGTATAAAAATTAAAAACGAAAAACCAAATACTCAGATATACTAAATATGCTAACTGAATTGGAAAACGACTATTTTTTACATTTTAACTATTTCTTTGGTCTTGATTTTCACACAGTTTAACTCATTCGCAAGCTGCAAAATAAAATCTAGGCCGTGTTCAATAAATTTCAAGTAGTGAGTAACCAGTGGGCCGCTTTCCACGCATTGTTTTCAATGGTTGCATAATGGACAGGGTGCATCATATCAATTCGTATTAAAAATTACAATGTGCATGAAACAAAAATGGTCCAACATTGTTTACAACTCAGAAAAATTAAATATCTCTGCTTTCCAGGACCACCAATTTGAATAAAGCAAAGTTTTAATTTCGCAGTGGTCTTAAAATGTGTCATAGAAACTGATGTGTGACCATAGAAATATATAACATGTATCAATAAATGGTTTCCAACGTATATTTTTCTGCTACAGCCTGTACCTTCTCAATTCCCTTTACAATACCTTGATTGTATCATCAGCGAAAAAGTCCGATGGTAACCCAACCACACAGTGGTCCGAGATTCACAATTTACTTCCTGTCAACAGGAATCCTATCAATAGCATCTAAAATAATGAAAAAACAGTTTCGAAATCGAAAGTCTACTTGTTATTCAGGGAATCTGTTAATTAAAGGTTCATGTTATGATTTGACACGGGTAATAATCGCCTCTATAGCAACTGAAAGAGTTTAACCATGCAATTACATGTTTTCCAAAACGTATATTTGTTAGAATTTTTAAAGCCCATGTAGACAGTCATTTGGAAGATTTTGGAGATGATTCAATTTTGTGCATTCAATGGGACTAAAATGATTAAATCTCTTTTAAAATGTTGTTTTGTCCCCTCAACTCAATCGAATGTTCCATTGTCAGCTACGTAATTATAGTGGATTTTACACCAAATTTCTCAGAACTAATTATTGAGAAAATGGTCTGAATTGTAAAGTTGAGGATACTGATTTTGTTCTATAGTGGCGGTCGTATTCTTTTAAAATGGTTAAAAACACCTTTATTCAATTATTTCACACAAATTGACACATGTGGCCAGTATAAAACATTATCAAGATAACAAAAATCTAACAATGGGACTAAAAAACAAATCACCCCTATTGTTTTTTTTTCTCACTTCGGCACTTTGCCCAGTTGAAAAGAAGGAGGAAAAGTTTGCATGGAAAACTTTAAACCTATTGTATAAAAACAATCCGTTATTCTATATAATTTACCACCACTGCAATATATGTTCTTTAAAATCAGTTGGTGGTGTAGTTATTAAATCAGGTGGTAACTGAGTTATATAAAGTGATTAACTTTAGTTGTTGGTGTGTGTCTTTTATGTTGTGAAATCACTTTATTGCCATGTAGGTCTCTAATGGACCCGTCGATTGTGATACGGGCACTACACAAGACTGAGGTCATGTAGGGTGCGCCTACATGGGCTTTTCTCCCCATTTCTTCAAGAAAAAAATCAGGTTCCCCCCTTTACTACTTGAGAAAATTCAGGGTGCCCCCCGTATAGCCAGCATTTTTTCCGGTGTCCCCCAAAAAGTGCCCATTTCCCTCATGCCCATAAATAACGATCGCTCCCTAATACTGTGGGTGGTATGTCAATGAAACAGTTCCCGTTAGGATTGGTGGCTAAAGTTGAGGGTCTGTGTTTTCAGTCAAAAGGGGACCAGGACAGTCAGAAAAATTGATGGAGTGCAAAAATGTTCGGACTGCTGCCCCTTCATCAAGGGGGGGGGGGGAAGGGACTGTTATACAGGGAAAAATTTAAAAACGAGTCAAATTGTGTTTAATGTACATTAACATGGTCGTTCCTTATAAGGATAGAAAAAGTATAGTTTGTCCAGATTCCGACCTTTAGTTTAAAGCGCTAGCGCCCATATGCTTCAAGGTCATCCTGGAGTGGTAACATTACCCAATGCTCAGGATTTTGTTGAACACATGGTGAGTAAGTTGTTTGAATGTCTCACAGGATCAAAAATGTATTATTACAGTGGGTACATGTTGTTGTCTCTAATTCCCATAGCCAAAATGTTCAGCAAGGTCTACTGGTTAGGGGTCGACAGAACTTCCCTGGATGTCCCAATGGTGATATCAAAAGATCAATTAACATTGCAGTTTCTGCATTTCAGTGATGGCACAATTTATGTTTTTTTTTTATTTTCTTTTGTTATTATCAATTAGAGATTTAAATTTGACACCACTTTCAACACATCGGAGCAGCATTTACCCCCAGGGTGACCTTGAACGATAGTGGACTGTATACCGCTTTAACTAAAGGTTGGAACATAGGCAAATATTATTACTTTTTCTAATCCTTATGACGAGAGGAACGCGTTTAGTTATATATGAAACATAATTTGACTCGATTTTAAATTGTTCCCTGTAACTAACATTTTCCCCTTGAAGAAGGGGGAATCAGTAGGAAACTTTGACCCCATAATTTCTGAACAGTTTAGATTCCTAATTGAACCAAACAGCAACAAAATTCAATTTTAGCATGAAAATCCTACGCGAATACACCAACCCCACATCGCGTCTGCCATGACGTGGTCATTCCTCCATGGAAGTATAGCATTGACTTTGTGTTGTGTCAAGTATTATATGTGCCTGAGTTGAGTATAAAAAAAAAAAGTAAAGCGTTATGAATCCTCGTTGAAAGTCTTGACACTGGTCTATTCTGATTAACCCGAGGAATAAACGGGACCGTTCAACATTACATACACTAGCAAAATGTACTGTTGGGTGTTTTTTGTATGTCTATGCCAGTGATTGCGAGGTACTACGTGGACAGCCTTCTTACAAGCAGTCAAGGAAAAATGATGAATGCTGTTATATATATCAAGGAGGAATTGGTTAACAGTATGTAAAGACAGATGGACTTATAATAACAGTCAGGTTGTATGTAGACAGCTGGGCTTTGCGTGTTTCTTGGAATCAAACAGTCTACGACTTTCGCCATGCGACTCCACTATATTATAATCGGGGCGGGCTTGTCTGGAAGGTGCAAAGGGAAAGAAGCAATGGAACACTGCGAACGCAGCCAGATGGGAAGAAGGCGACAGATTGTCGAAGAGAAGCAAACCTGTTGTTTACGTCTGTATCTCGGGGCAAAGGTTGTAAGTTTACGAATGAGAATGACAATTCAATATAAATTATATTAATGCGCACAATTTCTTTTAAAGAGAGACACCAATGATGTGAAACATGCGGGCGTCCAGAGATAAAAACAAATAAAGGGACACAAACGGCATCCAAAAACATCATCAGACATAATGAATTATGAAACCTTACTGAAAGCCACAAATTGAAAAAAAAATGAGTGTTACATTTTGGAAAGTAACTAATACATTTCCTTATTAATGCTTATATTAGCCAAGGATACTGACATTACTGCCAGCATTTATCAAACTTGAGAAGAATGTTATCATCAAATCACAGACTGACTATCAGTGGCCGCAGCCGAGATGCTATTCACCATGTAGCGCCAAATGTTCCTCTCCGTCATTATGTTGGAGATGTCAGGCTGGATGTCTCGAGTGATCACATCAATGTAGTTAACTGGGCGACGACCACTGTTTGGTCCAACATGTGACGTCTGAGACCTGAGCAGTTGGAGGGATATATCTCCACACATCCGTGCTTTGAATATGTGGGGTACGTTTTGTACTCGCATAAGAAGCCCGGTGTAGATGCCATCCAATCTAACCTGTAGCTCTTTCTTCGTGGTCCAGGTCTCACATCCATATAACATGATACTCTCTAAACAGGCTCTAAAGAACTTCAGCTTGGTTGAATTGCAGATACCAGATTACCATAAGTAGTGTAGTTTATTGCAGACATTCCAAGATTGCCCTTTGCATATTTCTTGCTGTTGGCGACATAGGACCCTATTACTTTAAGTCCCTGACCTCTTAGAGTTGAGTAACCTCTCTAGTGCAGATAGGTTTATGACTATCTTCCTCATTGGGAGGCTTATAGATGTAGGTCGACTTTGTCTGCAGCATTCTCAAGCGATGTAAGTAGATCATGTGCACCAAATATCAGATCGGCTGCTAGAGCTGGATCATTTGCGTAGTCAAGGTCTGTGAGATGCTGACTTTGCTGCCTTCTCGAACGCTAGGATGTAATTAACCACTCAATTACAAAGAGATAGGGCGCAAGTGTGTTTCCTTGGAGGATTCCAGTCGTTGTTAGAAACTACTTTGTGGGCCCAGCCATGGTTTGCACAAAGCTAGTTGGAATATCATACATGATGGCAATTGCCTTGGCAGTCACATCTGGGCTTCCGTATTTGGTAAGAATATGCAGTATTACAACCCTGTTGACACTGTCAAACGCCTTGGAGAAGTCTTTAAACGCAATTGAAGCTGTTCTCTCAAAATTCTCAACTCTTCTATGATCCTTCTATGACAAGTATCTGAGATTTGCGAAAACCATTCTGGTTCCGTCTGAGAATGGGATCTATTTGAGGAGTACTTCTGTTGAGCTGCATTGATTTGTAGATATTAGAGGCCAGTGGTGACAGTGTAATTCCTCTGTAGTTTGGGGGTTTTTGGAGGTCGCCTTCCTTTGGTAGAGGAATGATGAACAATGTTGAACATTTGATCATTGGATAGTGGATTATTCCAGATTATCGCAGGAATGCTGTCGGTGTTGTTCAGTTTCTTCAGGCAGATCTACAGCTCCTCTCCAGATCAATATCGTACTACAAGCTTGAAGTACAATGTCTGAATCTCCGAACTGAATGCTTTTGAACTGTGTCACAAAACATGCTAGATACCCTAAATATCCTTACAGGAATTGCCACGAATGGCCACGAACTCTACTTGCTGCTTTTACTGTTTTTACAGAATGTAAACACCCACATTGTTTCTAAATTCGTGCAAGTGGTTTCAGTAAGGGTCCATTTCATTATGGCTGAATATTTTTTTTTTCATGCCATTATGTTTAATCCTGAAACAAAGGGTAATTTAGCGAAACTGTGTGTTGTATAAATATAATATATTATATGTTGTATGACTATATTAAATGGCATGTACAGCATAAAGATAATGTTAAAATTTTGAAAATTAGTATGATGAACGAGATTATTATTTAATGTTTTTAGTATTTATCTGAATTATGCACCAACACCTTCAACTTGCCCGCCCTCTCTTTCGATACAAAGTAGGCAACGACGTCGTATCTCCCATGACTATCGCAGGGTCTTTACGTAAAACTCCCACCTCATAGTGTGGTTTAGTGTGTATTCCCGTAGGATTTTCATGCTAAAATTGATTTTGTTGCTGTTTAGGTTTCAATAGGGTCTAAACTGTCAGATGATGGGGGGGTGCAAATTTTCGGTGACTTGCCATTTGGTCTAACCCATCTGGTCTAATATCCATTTGGTCTAATATCCATTTGGTCTAATATCCATTTGGTCTAATATCCATTTGGTCTAATAACCATTTAGTCTAATAGCCATGTAGTCTCATATTCATCTGGTCTAAATCTCATATCGTCTAATATCCATATCGTCTATAACCTATTTGGTCTAATACTCATCTGGTCTAATATTCATTTTGTCTAATATCCATTTAGTCTAATACCCAATTGGTCTAATATTCATTTGGTCTAATACCCATCTGGTCTAATATCCATCTGGTCTAATATCCATTTGGTCTAATACCTATTTGGTGCCATGTAATACCCATTTGGTCGAATATCCATTTGGTCTAATATCCATTTGGTGACCAGGTAATGAATATTAGACAAGATGGATATTAGCCCAAATGGGAATTAGACAAAATCGCGTTTGTGGTTATTAGACCAAATGGTAGTAGACGAAATAGGCATTAGACTAGATGGGCATTAGACCAAATGGCTATTAGACTTAATGGTTATTAGACAAATTGGTATTAGACAATATGGGTTTAGACCAATTGAAGTTAGACCAAATGGCTATTAGACCAAATGGGATTAGACCAAATGGCAATAAACCAAATTTTCGGACAATGCAAATTTTTTCACGCCATAATGTACCTTAAGTATTTCTGGTAGTTGTCTTTAGTTGATTTTGTCATTTAGATATTTATAAAACTAATAAAGTAAATATTGAAAATCAAACTCCAATGCAGATACAGATAGCAAACCACGTATTCGACTTTCCGAAGATAACGACACTCATCGGGCCACGGTTGAAATTTTAAGCCAGGGGAGTTGGACCAAGTTATGTGCTAAAGCAGGAGTTTATTATCGATGGAGTTATAATGAAGCTGTGGTTATTTGTCGCCAGCTTGGCTATGTTGGGTTGTCTCGAGCTAATTATATTTATGACACAGAATCTGTAAATGAGCCTTGTGGAGTGTGTTTGACAGACATTAGATGCGAAGATGGCAAAGAACTCAACGTTGGTCAGTGCCTGGAAAATAGTCATTACACATCAGACGTCGGATTCTCAAGCCAGTTCTTGTTACATGTTCGAATGGTTTGTATACATCTATCAACTTACCAACCTAAACCTAGACATCTGCAGAAACCGTATTTTTCTTTCATAAAAATATTCGCAACTCTAACAAAAAGGGTGTCAATAGTGTTTCCACTGCCTTTAGTCCAATATATTCTATAGAAAATTTGTGGTCTACAAATCTAAATTTTGTGAAAAAAAAATCAAGATTACACTCCGCGATAATATTCTTGTTCCAATATGACTTGTTTTGGTACGCCTGATTAAAGAAAACGAATTCTGATTTCAGATGTACTGTAAATGTCTAATCTAAAAGTATATATAACGTCTGTTTACTGATATACTTTTGGTGAAAAAATACGAAATTCATAAGTCGTTAAAACGATTATGAATACTCTAGTGATAAGCTGCCTTATGTCTCATCCAACTTTGTAAGCGCACACAAATCGAAATAAGCAGCAGTTAATCAATACCAAATAAGCTGATGAAAGGAGCACTTTCCCGTAAACACAAGGCAGGGGTCTGCCTCGTGTTTTTTTTTTTTAAAGTGGCAAAAAATGACATTTAGGGATTTAAGGGACATAATGCAAGAGTCTTGACCTTATGTTAAATGAATGAGCTTTGTCTAGTGTTTAGAGTGTGTGCTCTGTTTGGGGACCAAGGTCGCGCAGAGCGTGAGAGAAATGGGAAAAAGTAAATGATGACCTTTATGGTTTTAAGGATCAAACATTGTCAAAACTTGTCTTGTGCTGTGAATGAGCTGTGTCAAATGTCATGCTGGGGTCAAGAAGGTAAAGCATTTAGTGTGTGTAAAACCTGAAAAAAAACCCTCAAATGCTCAATCTGAAGAATAAATCCTGCAGACCTTGATGAAAGATGAGAAAATGTCTATAATGATCTCTTCATACTACCCACTGTTAAGGGTTCAAAGGTGAAAACGCAGTGATGACCTTTATGGTTTGAGGATCAAAGAACAAACCTTCAAACATTGACAAAATGTTATGACTTTCTTGTGCTGCAAATTGTCTTGCATCATGTGAATGAGCCATGTCTGGTATCTATGGGCCAGCTCTGTTTGGGTTCAAAGGTCATGTTGTGGTTTCAGAAAAAAAATTTTTAGTGTGTGTAAAACTCTAAAAAAAGCTCAAATACTCGATCTGAATAATGAATCCCATACCTCGATGAAAGATGAAAAAACTTATGGTGATTCTTCATACAATCCACTGTTAAGGGTACAAAGGTGAAAACGATAACTTGGGGGGGGGGGGCTTTAGTGGCTCTTTGCACGAGAGACTATTGTCAACGGCCAATGGTGTGATGCATAGAACTGCTTGTAGGCTATCCCTAAGGCTAAGCTATACTAATCCAGATACGGCCTTTTAACATACAGCTTGTAAGCTGTATGTACAGCTAGAGGTTAAATCAAAAAACTGGCCTACTTACTCGTTTTATTCTTTTTCAATTGACATGAAAAACTTATGAGTTAAGCGCTTTATGCCTGCTGGCGCTGCTCATGCACACGTAACATCCATGTCTTAAGAACCTTGCACTCTAACCACTATCAGCGAGTTTTTCACGATGTAAACAAATCGCGACCCATATTTTTCCATCGAAGTCCATTGTTTGCACTGTTGTTATTGGAATTTGTGTAGAAAGACCCCAGTAATGGCTAAGCGTACTACGCCGTATTGGTCAGAAATTATGATTTTGTAGGGCCTTGATTATAATAATAAAATGTCGGGATCCGACTTTTAAAGGTCGAAAAAAACAGTCGTAAGATGGCATCTTCAAGGACCACTTTAAAGCTGAGGGTCTCTTTTTCTCAAAGAGGGGTTGGATGACCTAACACTAGCAATTTAGAGTAAAAATGGGCCCTTTTAAATTTAGGAAAAAAAGACTGATAGTGGCTTTAATGAGAGGACTCATATTAATTAAACAGGATTCCTGACTTTAACAGACACGGAATCTATTGCACATTGCAGACAACGTCTGTGTACTATAGGCCATTAACGTTCGGTGGATATTAACAAGGGGCGTGAACCATTCAAAACCAGTCGTCCGTGCTGGGCGCTGACATTTTGAATATTGCCACGGAATAAGATTAGTGTGGGTGCTTGTATACACACATAATAGTCATCGATACAAAACAATCCGCCAAAATATCAGTTGTTGGAGTGGGTGCTATTGTGGTTAAATTTGTCCGACCCAGGGCCACACAACGAAAATGAAATGACACTTCAGTCGTCTTGATTTAAATAAACCGCCTCAATGGATAATCTTTTCACCTAAGCGCGCATTGATTATGAGAAAAAAAGAGTTCTGAGCACAATGATCCAGAATGATCCAGGTACACTATATTACACCTGGCCACCTCTACACACATACATTAATTTGTATCACTACCGATTAGTGTAATATGCAAAGCGGCACCACAGTATGTGGAAGAAGCGGAGCAGCCATTGCTTTCTATTGTTGGTACTCTAGTTTTCTTTGTGGTCGTGCAAAACCATGCGAGACGGTGAATTCTAAAGATTACGTAAAGTTTTGCCTCTATATCTAATAGAACCTCTTGGGATATTAACGTTATGCGCACACCCAGTGGAGTGCGGCTTTGCCGAGAATAGGGCGTGTTGGTGGTCTTTATTGTGTTGTGATTTTTGAACCCCTACGAAAACACCCAATTCACATAGCAGGAAATGTTATAAACTGGTAAATGCTATTGATATTCAGCAGGTACCTGTTATAACCAAAGAGGTTCTATATAGTAGAGAGGCAAAACGTTAACGTAATCTTTAGAAATACACTGTCTCGCATGTTTTGACGACCCCACCAAGAAAAACATTAGAGTACCAACAATAGAAAGCAATGGCTGCCTCCGCTTTTCCACATACTGTGGGTGCCGCTTTCTATACACTAACGGTAGTGATACAAATTATGTATTGTTAAAGGGGGCCAGTGTTGTAATAATAGTGTACCTGGATCGTGGCTCAGATACTCTTTTTTCTATAATGCAATGCGCGCTTAGGTGAAAAGGTATTCATTGAGGCGTTTATTTAAATCAAGGACGACTGATGTGTCATTTCCATTCGTTGTGTGGCCATGGGTAGGACAAAATAACCACCAATAGCACCCAACATCCAACAACGATATTTTGGCGGATTGTTGTATCGATGACATTATGTGTGTATACAAGCACCCAAACGAATATTATTCAGTTGCAATATTCAAAATGTCAGCGCCCAGCAAGGAACGACCTGGTTTTGAAGGGGTTTCACCCCCTTGGTTATAACTGATCAATGTATACCTGCATACAGTGCTATCATATCACAAATGGATTATCGCGTTGTTCGTAAAAGCGTATGTAGGATTAAAATGTCCTCCCACATCCTCCCTCGCTACTGTAGTGGATAAGAGCATCGATTTATAATTGCCAGGTATTACCGGTTCCAATCCAACCACGGCCTTTTTAAAAAAATGTATTCAATTTTATTTTAGAGTAAAGAGAAACATTACTAAGTCCAGGGGTGGAAATTACGCGTGTACATACGTTAAGGACAGTAAAACCGTTCCACTGGTTACCTGCTGTATATACTGTATGCAGTGTATACATTGAGCAGTATAACAGGTACCTGCTGAATTGCAATAGCATTTACCAGTTATAACTGGTTCCTGCTATGTGAATGGGGTCACGAAAAATGTGAAATATTAATTATACTCACATCCTGTCGGCATAGCGGAGTAAGCGAGATTATTTTCTTAATGGTTTCGGATATATGGTTACGCCATCTACAGTTCTTATTTTCCAAATATATTTTCTACGGGATTTTCTAAAAATGACACTAGTTCTAAACGGACCAAACAGTAGAAACGCCACTGGCACTACGGGATATAAAAATATCGTTCCTCACCAACGGAATAAACAGCAAGCTTATGCATTAAGTCTGTACGAGTCTCTAATACCGCTAATGTTCATACATGTGCGGATCTTACATTTATAGGCTGTGATACGTTTGCGATTTAACCATCTTTTCGTGCTACAACACTGGGGATAACTTACTTCCTTCACTAAACGTTTTCCCCAAATGAAAAAAAGTGCACATTATTTAGAAAAATGAATAAACGTCAACTCAATTTACTTCCAGAATGTCAGTGACCAATATGTACACGTAAGCTGAAGCGAACAATAGAGCTAATGATATTCAACAATCAACCTAAACATTTCGGATCTTTTTCTCATCAAGGTATGCAGCTCCATTGTTACTGCACACACTGTTAAAAATATTTCAAGCTACTTCAGCTGTTATTACCTCGCCGTATTGAGCCCTAGTATCTGTTCAGAACATAAAGGGCAACATACTCACCTCGCTCATGATTTTTAAAACTGTAGGTCGCTGAATACCATTGGCTTTCTTGGTAAATTGAATAGAAATAGGGTTTTAAAAACAATAACTTGTGGATTTAGGTTATGCACAAATTAGGTCAGCCCTTGCCATGGGCTTTTCTTTCATGAATTTTGTCCCTTTACATTTTCTTTTCGAAAAAAAATATTAATCATATGGTCAAAGTTAATGGAACACACAGTAGAATGTCAAGATTTCTTTTATCGCGAACGAGGAAAGAACTCAAGCCATTGCAGCAAGGAAAATAAATGCGAATCTGTTCATTCAACTACGTGCACAATAACAATGGACCAGATGTAAAAAAAAATGTGAAGTATGTTCCGGGCCGATTATTGAGCATCATTAGCCCCATTGTTCGTTTGAGCATGTTGAGGTTATGTATATCCATTGGTGACGGATATTCTAGAAATAAATTGAGTTGACATTTTATTAATTTTACTAAATAATGTGCAATCCTTTCATGTGGGGGACAAACAGCTTTTCCTGGTTAATGATACTAGGGTTTTAAATTTAGTGAAGGAAATATTTAATTAAAAAAAAAAAACAAAGAATATATTAATTAAAAGGCAACCCCAACATTGTATCATGTAACAAGCCCAGAGTAGCTATTAGCAGTTATCGTAAGTAGTTATAGTAATGAGTGCAAGACCATCATAAGTGCATTTACCTTGTTTGAGAGCATATTTGACGTATACACACATAAGACAAATAATTACAAAGTAAAGTAGAATGGCTTCTAATATTTTCTGTCATTTTTTTCTGTTTGTAAATAAAAAAAAAAATACCAAGAATAGAAAAGCAAAGTTTTTTGAACTTACGATGGTGTTGTTTCACTCACAGGTATAAACATTTTAACATTTCTTTTGCATTAAGTAAACGTTGTGTGTACATGACAGATACCAGCAATGTACGTGAATGGCGACTCCTGGAACATGTCCAAAGCAAACTTAAATGATCAAAACAACGCCACAATAAGTAAGGGGGGGGCGGCTGACAGTCGACTCACGAAGGTGTCGGGGAACGTATGTATTCCAAATATGTTTAATATAGCAGCATCTCATATGCCGTCAGTTGGGTTTATCAGGCGCACTGCGGCACACACTACCGTTTACCCATGAATGATTCTCTTCCTATTCATTTAAAGTTTATAAGATGTCCAGTGGATTATTCAAACCCGAATTCACTCAACGATTGTGAGTTCAGCGATTGGGGCGATTCAGAGTGTGATCATACACACGATGGTGGCGTAATGTGCTTGTCTGGTAAGCAACAAACGCGTAGCAATTATTTTACTCACCAGGCAATGCCAGGGATCCTTTCCCCAAACTCATGAGTAACTCTACGGCCTACGTAACAGACCTTTTCATACCAGTTACACAGTGCTTTGAATAAATTGGACCACTCAGGCATGACGTAATATACACGTTGGTGAGAGTTGAGAATTAACGACCCTGTTATACAGGGCTTGAAAGCAAGAAAGACTTGAGTATATCAAGAGGCATGCCATCCCTCACGGCAGAGGTTAAAACCTTTATTCTCTAATTTAAAAGTTCCTTATATGGGGGTGGGGGGCGTGTATATTCACACCGGAAAGAGTTGTATCTAGAAACGCCAGGGGTCTGTATTTCATGGTGGATATCATGCTAACGTATGATTTTTACAAAGTTTACCTACGCATTATGTTTGTTTAAAAATAAAACACCATTATAAACAAGTATTTTGGTTTGATTTTGAAACCCTAAACAAGTAATTTCTCTGCCTGTTCAAAAACACTCATCTTGATTTTTTATCACTTTTAAACGTTGAAGGTGAAGACGAAATAAGTGTACGTCTTATTGACGGGTCCAGACCAAATGAAGGTCGTGTTGAGGTTAGACTCAATGAAGGTGTTTGGGGTGCTGTGTGTTGTCCAGATGAAACATACGAACAGGTTGATGGCATTTGTAAGTTTCTTGGATATACTGGTGAAAGAAACTACATGCCGCATTATTGGAATTCTAGTTTGCCTTCAGCACCGATTTACCTTGACATATTAAGTCTCGCCAGGATCCTTAGAGGTGAAAGTTTATCGGTGGAGTGGGGCCTCACTGATTGTACCTACGAACACACGATTCATGTGGCATGCCGCAAAGGTAAAATTAAGAGCTTCTGTCACTGGATTTGCTTGTCTATTTTGTTCTCTTGAACTTTTTTTTTACATTATAACCACATCGATCTAACTCCAACAAAAGCTGTAGTGTCTCAAGGTAAAAGTGTTTTTTTAATACTGAAAAACAAAGATACGTTATGACTCTTATGGCCTTCACAACGCGTTGTGAAGCTCGTAACGTATTTCGAAGGATCGCAACGCGTTGTTACATTCGACAACGCGTTGACGCGTTGCCAGATACTTTGCAACGCGATGTGGGTATATTTTTTTAAATACGTTACAGAAATTAATCATTTTGATCGGCCGATACAGCAACGCGTTGCCAAAATTACGCAACGCGTTGTGACTTTCTCACAACGCGTTGCGGCAACACGATATGGCCTTTATGGCTTGCCATAGCCTTGAATGACGTCGTGGTAATCATAGAGCTATTCTCACTTGTGCAAAAAATAAAACAATTAGTGTAAATCAAATCCAAAATTATATTGGCGTCGATGGGACACAATGATATTACATAAATGTTACATATTACATAAACGCTGTTTGTTCTGTTCAATTTGCCTATTTTAATCTCGAGATTAACGTTTTATGAAGATTTATTCGGAGGAAAACGGATTTGTCCACCGCAGAGAATGGGTGTATGGGCCCATTGGTCTCGGTCATTGTTTTGCTACTGTACATAAAGCCCAGCATCGTCCAATCACATCCCGTGGGCTTGCGGCTCCGTTGAGCAATGGGCGTCGACTTTTCTCCCGGGCTTTGGCCTTCTTTCGCCAAACGTCATCAAATAGCATCAGATCTGCGTAGGAGTAAGTCATAGTTTTGGCTACTTGACAATAAATTGTTTTGCTAAAGGAAATTGTCCTTGGCTGAATGATTGTGTCTTTATGGATAATTAATCTGAAAGAATATTGGCAAGGCTTCAACTGTGTTCCAATCTTCCTTCTGTATGCTATATTTAGTATATTCGCCATTCAGGGTTTCGAATGATATAAGAATGAATTAGATCCAATGGATGTAATACAGTGTTATTTGCGGGGAGTATGGCGTGACGCTGATAGGACCGAGCTATTTCCTTGTCTGATTATTTCCGAATCGTCGTTATGGAGTTTGGAACAATATTTCAGAAAATCACGGATTTTAATGCCTTGAGGATCGGGTAAGACTTTGCGTCAGAATTATTTAACTCCAATGTGGACAATGTAGTTAAAGTCAATAATTCAGGCCTTGATGTTGTGATTTTTCATCTGAACCTGTTCAGGGCATATCTAAAACAAAAACAAAGGCAATTTTCTAACGCCATTCATATTGTGTCAGGAAGCAGAATTCGACGGACTGAGTACACTAATCGAACAGTTTTTGTGATACGTATAACTACATTTAGTGTGAACTAACCTCGAAAGTGGTGTCGTCGTTTCTCCAAAGATGCAATATTTAACTTGGCGAGAATTGGTGACTCGAGCTCCAGAAAATAACTTGAAAATGCCGATAAAAAAAAAAAAAAAAAAAAAAGAATATTGGCAAGGCTTCAACTGTGTTCCAATCTTCCTTCTGTATGCTATATTTAGTATATTCGCCATTCAGGGTTTCGAATGATATAAGAATGAATTAGATCCAATGGATGTAATACAGTGTTATTTGCGGGGAGTATGGCGTGACGCTGATAGGACCGAGCTATTTCCTTGTCTGATTATTTCCGAATCGTCGTTATGGAGTTTGGAACAATATTTCAGAAAATCACGGATTTTAATGCCTTGAGGATCGGGTAAGACTTTGCGTCAGAATTATTTAACTCCAATGTGGACAATGTAGTTAAAGTCGACGGACTGAGTACACTAATCGAACAGTTTTTGTGATACGTATAACTACATTTAGTGTGAACTAACCTCGAAAGTGGTGTCGTCGTTTCTCCAAAGATGCAATATTTAACTTGGCGAGAATTGGTGACTCGAGCTCCAGAAAATAACTTGAAAATGCCGATTGATCAAGCGTCAAAGGAACAGTTGTCGTTGAGGGTGAACTGTAGTCCTGTTGATGATCACCAAATCACTATAATATTGTTAGGTTTGCTCAAATCAACCAGCCTTGTGGAAGGACGTGATTGACTTTTTCAAGGGTTAAAGCTACATCTAGCGGTCATTCAAGTTTATTGAGTCAGTATATGGTATCATCAGAAATACAATGCGATAATAATACCGTCACATGCTAGACAACTGATGCCAAAGGTATAGACCACTTCAGCTTTATGTTCAATCGGTCTAGTCATTATACCATTCTTCTTCTTCTTATCGTGTCCAAACACTGTGGTTCTCAAATATGATCCAGCCAGAGATGGGTACAACGTCTGGCTGCTTCACTGAATTCCGCAAGGTCCTTGTTTGTGCATTGTTGCTCCAGCAGTGGGCAGACCAAGAGGTGTTCCATTGTCTGTGGTGCTGTTCCACAACCACAGGTAGTATCCTGATCTGCTTCCAGATAGCCCCACTTCTGCAAGTAAACCTTAGATCGTCCAGTTCTGGTTCTCAATCTATGAGGCAAATCGCCATTCAGCCATGATGAGTCACTCAGGTGGGAGATGGCTCACCAGTTTCAATACCGATAGATGTTAATTTGTGTGATGGCAAGTCTTTCTTCCACAAGGCGACTCTCTTAACACTCCTTAGAGACTGTTTTCAAGATGTTGGACTTTGCTTAAGAAACTCTCCGTCTGGATTTAAGAAGACGGTGGCAGCAGGGATCTGTCCAGACATAGGGGTGCTTCCACCACATTGGATGCCTGACCCTTACGCTCCCGCAGCCTCGCACGTGGCGGGGCACGACGGAGGTTCTGGCGAGCAATCCCCAGCCAGGATGTACACGTTTTCCGTTGGTTTTGGACGGGGCAATCCTGTGATTAAGCCGGCAGGAGGCATTTAACGCTGGATCAAGCTTCTTGGCATGGGTTTATCTTTCCATACAGGGCAGGGCATACTCTGCACATGAGTTACCGCAGGACAAGTGCCGTCGATCCCAGGGCATGTGTGCGAGGCACCCCACCTTTGCCACCGAGTTTGTCAAGATGTCATTGCGGTGAACAACTTGTACTCTTCTTCCTTCTCGATGTTGGTCCCACAAGAAGAGTGCGGTCAAGGTAACTCCCGCGGTAGACAGGGTTACCACCAACAAGTGCTCCAGGGGAGTTGTCAGACCAGGTAACATTTCAGCTGACGTTTTCTTCACGGTTGGCGTAGATGGAAATCACACACCTGTGTCTTAGCTGGAATTTGCACGTAGGTGGTTTTTTTCCTCATAATCAGGGTGAGTCCATCCAAAGCTTTGGAGAGTCCTCTCTTCAACACTTGTGAAGTCGGCATCTTGTGCGCTAATTCCAAGATCGTCTGCATAATAAAACGACAGGTTCCTGCAACTCCTGTGTGTTTGTTGTATTATGTTTGAACAGGGAGAAGTTGCAAGCACCCTCCTTGTGGTAGACCATTCTTGAGCCTACGCCCAATCGGCTCTTCTTCGCGCCTAGCTTACAAAGAACATCCTGTTGCCAGCACGCCTCGGATAAGCTCATCAATCTGATGTTCCCTTGTTAATTTCCAAGATTCTTTATGGATAGTCCATCTGTGATTAACCGTGTCCGTCATGCATGTTGATAGGTCGACGAACACATCTCCCAGCTTCCGTTACCATACCCTTCTCGAAACCATCCGCACTGTGTTGAGTTAGGTTGATTACTTGGCTTTGTTGATTTGCCTGGCCGGAACCCTGGCTTGTTCTGGTATGAGGTTGTTCGGCCTTCACAGTGCAATAAACGATTGACAGGAGCCGTTCAAGAAGCTTGTAAGGTATGGCTAAGGAAGGATTAGGTCTGTAGCCCTTCTTGGGGTTTGATGGAGCTTTCCCATGCTTAGAGTGCCATAACATGTGCTTCCTTCCTCAATCTTGGGAACCTTGAGAATAAGGCCGCAAGTGTCGAGCTTAAGACCCTTTCCTTTGCTACTGGTCGCAAGATTTTTTAGTTGCTCAGTAGAGATGTTGTCAAGCCTACTGCTTTTCCTGGTTGAATTTAGTAATACCAGATTCCAATTCGTCCCTGTTGAAGGGGCGAGTGAACCAAGGTCACCACTAGTACCGTCTTGTGGTCTAGTTTTGATCTTCTTGGGTTCTTGTTTGCCCTTGCCATTTAAAAGCAGGTTGTGGGCACCTTGGTGGGGTGTGACGTTTGCTGCTGTGGAGGTTTGTTGGATCCCCTCGGAGCTTTCGGATGGTACCATGCTTTCCCCTTGCTGTATGGGTCATATCGGTGGATTCATTAAGTGTGCCAGGTTTTTTGGAGATCTTTTCCGGGGAGATCCTTTCCGAAACTTCCTCACCTTTAGCAGTTGATTTCAGCTGAAAAACGGGATCAGCTTCAACATGGTGATATACTCTTGATGTTCTCTAGCACTTCCTTGGGGGAGAGGCCTGGATATATTCCGTCCTACAGCCCTGGGTATTAATCTCCGTGCAGTCTTGTTCACTTTGGGCAAATTTGTCTAGTTATGGGGTTTTGGAGCATCTTCTTCACGTTCGATCCGGTCACAGTGAATCCTTGTCCATCTGCTTTCCCTGTAGTTAAAGCGGCGCTTAAAAGGCACTTTGTTTGGCTTACTGGCAGCGTTACCTTGGATACCGATTGGTCTATGTTGATTTTGGTGGAACATGATCCAGAACAATCTTGCTACAAGGGTTAGAGATGTTTTTGCTAACAACAGCTAGATCAGTGTTGTAACCTCTCTTCCCACGGCACTTTGAAATGATGGCGTCATCTTGAGTCGTGAAGGATACGTAGATGTTGACTGTCTACCATTCTTCAACATCTTGTCCGTCTTTGTTATTTTCATTGTAGCCCATTGTGTACTAGGCTGTTGAAGTCGCCAAGTGAAGAAGTTAGGTTTTTTTGGTGGGAATTGCCCAGGGTTGGAGTTGTGATGCTTGGATGGAGGTGTTGTAGACAAATTTACTATGACAAGCGTAAGCTCATGGTGAGGACTTCGATGTTATTATCATCAGACATTGAGGTTTGCTTCTGCTTGCTACTTGCGCGGTGCCTGTTTCTTACAATATGGCCTTCCGTATTGTCGATGTGGTTCTCTTCTGTCTCCCTCGGTAGCAAGACCATTCCGCGGTATGGTTACTGGGGGGCGGTGGTAATTGATTCCTCTGTGGGTTTTCCTTTTTCCCTGCATACATAGTAACATGCGCCTTTGGAGATTGTTACAACAACCACAAATCAGCAATGATGATAACTTTTTTGGCACTGGAAAAACCTCCACATTCAATGACGCTATATCATGAGACCTTAGAAAAAGTGCTCTGCGCTGAGGTCTAGTCATGATTGGAATATACTTTAAGACATGATGTTATGGAAAACATGTTTGGAGTTTAGAGATTGGTATCGCTGCTCGCTTCCTCGCATTTTTTAACTTGTCTTCGCTTCGCGCCGTTTACAGGTGACCACAATACGGTTCTCTACTTCTCCCATTATTATACCATAATTTAACTCATACGTTGGTTATAATTATGCTTCGTCTCCCTAAGCAATTCGCATTTAATGGGTTCAGCCAGCTTTCACATCACACCTTTGTGGCGACAGAAGTTTCGCAGCGTTGTTGTCATGTGGTCCCACCTAGTAATGACATTTGCACATAAACGAGTGGGACTGCATGTTAATACTGTAATTGCTGAATAGTTTTACAAACTTAATTCGTATCAATTGATATTGATTAGCAAATTGATTTCAACAATTGTACATGTTTTTCTCATTGCCAATTATGCCGATGTGTGTGTAATCACAACTGATTTATGTGCAATCGGTTTGGGCATTATACTAGCTTCTAATCCAGTTGTATTCTCACTTAATGGTTCGAGGCCTTATTCACTTGTTGATGGATTCTCCCAAAAAAAAAAATCGTAAGGCCTATTCGCGCCATTGTGGCTTATTAAATAGCTCGTTCACGGTTAATAATAGGCTGGTAATGCGGCCCATATTGGCCATTTTTGCACATAAACAAGTTGAACTGCAGGATATTATTGTTGATAAAATATCTGGCAGGCCCTAAAAATATCAAGTGTTTTCCTATTAAAGTTTCCATCCTTTATTATGTTGTTTAGGAGGCCACCCATTACTTTTTCAATCAAAATTGAAGGTATTGTTGCTTTTGGAACTAAATGTGATATTCGTTTTCAAAACCTATTTTTTATTGAAGTGTTTGGAAGGTGTGTGCATAGGTCTTTAATATAATCATTCGCTCTTGCAACAGTGGCACACGCCAATTTTTGACGGGGCGTTTTCACATAAAATAATCCACCTTTCACAAGATGTGGAAAGTTCCTGTAGACAAGATAGCAGTGGCCTTTCATTGAAAAGTAAAATGCTAAACCTCCTCCAACCATAGAACTCGCTATTCAGAAACACATCACCAAAACATTTATAGCCGCCATATGCACACACTTCCTCAGCTTTTGTACTCACACAACGCTTCTAACACACACTCACACATGCCAAAAAGAAGTGCACAATATCTGTGCATTTGGGTTCTGTCGTTTTTAAAACTCAGAGACCTTGTAATTCGGGTATCCTTGATTTAATAACCTTTGTTTTTGACTGTTTTTCCCACTAAGGAATACGCATGTCGTAATATATTTGGTTGGAAATTTATTTTTAAATCCTATTGCGATGTAACCCTCTGAATATTGATTTTGGTTTACGTATTATAAGTGAGGTTTGAAGGCATTGTAACCTTTTTTGTATTAATTTGTATATTTGGGTGTTGTGTGGTTTTTACCTATGCCCGCCCCCACACAGTGTAAATGTTTTCCCTTTTGGTTGCCCACCAGCAATGGCGGCTCATCCATTATTTTCTAAACAAAAAAAAAAATATGGCATTTGGAAATTCTGGCTAATGGGTTATGTGGTAACTACCCAGTTACATAACATGTTTGTATGGGTTAACACCTACAATTGATTCCCAGCCATTCAAAAAATCACTTAACCTTGTGTCTGCTAAAATTATTGTTCTGCATGCAGTGCTTAATAAATTACAGAACTAATTATGCACATTTGCAGTTGGTCCGTGCTCGTGTACTATGTTTTAAAGGTTTAGTTTAGCCCCGGTGGTCCGCCAAGGTGTTTTTTACTCATGGCCATGCACTGTACCCGTACCCTCGCTTTCTCTCTCCACTCTCCACCCAAGAGTATGAATGGGTACCAGCAAATGCTGGGATTGCAAAGTCTGGCAGTGCGGGAGGTGTGGGGAACCCCCAAACATCATTAATATAAATGGAGAAGTCTGGCCCAAACACCATAGACAGAATGCTGGGTCCCCCGCCTGCGGGCGCACCTTTTGCATTTGTTTTGGTGTTGTTGGTATATTTTTGGAGGTAACAGCTCTATAAGTCATGTTAACGTGTAGCATATCATTTGTCCTCATCTACATGTACGCCAATTTTTGGTAGGGATGGGCGCATTTTCTAATTGTGTTTGGCCTTTACAGGTACCTGACTTGTTAGGCATTTCGTGATTTGGCCATATCCATCATCCTGAATTAAATCTTTAAGAAACTCATGTTTTATTGTTGAGCCAGCAAAACATTCGCGTGGGTATCATCTCTAGTAATATATTTAAGTTGCATGCTTTGGGTTGTTTGTCATAAAGACCCTCCTCGATTTTCAAATCTAATTCTGTAGTTTTGGGCTCTGGAAATCCAAACTGTTCAAGTTTTGGTTTTCAGATTTTATGCTCATTTGGGTCCATAATATATTGGGGCATAGGTTATTTTATTCTCGAGGGTCAGCGGTCTACACTATATATAGGAACGCCCTCAAGATTTAAAGTTGGGTAATCTGTGGTGGTTTCAATCCCTATATGGTACCTTAGCCCGTCTAAAGAGGTTGTTCATGTTACGTCGCAAAAACCGTAATGCTGATCTTTTGTTCACATAGAATCAAGTCCCAGAATCCGTTGTTATTTGCACCACAGTAAATTGCATTCATACGTGATGATTCCAAGGTTTCAACGCAACATAAATTGAATGTACTGCATTACGGTACAGGACATCCGTCGATGTCTTTTGTTCCTAGCCAATCAGTTAAGTCAGGCACTACCTCTATTTGCTTCCCATATTAAAATTGAACAGCTTTCCGATTTTTTATGGCCCTAAATAGCATTAATTATCAATAACAATGCTCCTACACCACATAATACCACGGCGTAATAATTATTTTGTAACTGTGGTAGTTACGGTTCTCGCTCTCAATGTGATACGTGCTGTATATTGGGAGTTATGTGATGTGTCACTTGGTTGGAATCGTGGTATATTGTGCATTCTTAAAAATATGGACTGTGCCTTTGTTTGGACACACGTAAGCGTAATAAAGCGTCTAAATAAATCCAGAAAGGGCTTGATATGTTAGGTGAAGCCCTTTTATGCCTTATGGTATTTTGGTACCATACCAAAGTCATAGGCTACATTTGTATCAAAGCTGTTGAAATTTTTCAAACTTGGTTGAAAATGTGCCTTTGTCTTTCATTATTTGCGCTTCATTTGCGGTTGGGTTTATCAACATCTTAACCTTCCAAGGGGTATTGTGTTAAGACGGGAAAAACTCTTAATGTGTTTTTAATGTTTTAAAATTATGCACAGTATTATGCAATTTGCATGTTCTTAAACCATAAATGCTGATCGGGTTGCAATATTTGGGCACATATTTTTTCCAAGTGTTAATTCCTTTAAATACTTTTCTTGTGTCTAGTTGAACATTAAATGTGTTATGTAATGAGTACAGTTTAGGCGTACTTTTTTAATGCATCTTTGGGTTCCATGTTGAATTTGCATAAAAACGTTTTGGGTTTGGGTTTCAGGTTTTACCATTGGTTTATATTGCGCCAAATTATGCTTGCGTGGCACGTAATTGTGTTTTTGTTTATGTGTGGTTATGTTTCAATTTCACATATTCTTTTGTTCACCATTTTTAAAGAACCCCGGTTAAGTCTTCCTTTAAATGGACCTGCCCCTCTTTGTTTTATGCAATTCGGCCCAAGGCGTTTGGATTCCTTAAAATCAAATTCTGTATGTTTTGGGGCCTTCTTCTCCAGTACAGAAGCTATTTGGTTATTGTGTTGTTCGAATGTGGGAGGGATTTAAGCAAAGTATGTGTTTATAAATCCCCTGAATTGTATAAAATACGGCTACTTGGGTCAGGGATTATTTTGTCTGTTATATTGCCAATTGGGCCCCAGGGTAATGCGGCAAGCAAGAGGGTCAGTCAAAATGAAAATAATTTTGCTCACTAAGTGTGGCATAGATTTGGCAATGCTTATGTGTTAGGAATTCTCAATCAAACCTAACTAGTGCTCTGGGTTATTTACAGGCTGTCCCAAAAAAAATGTTAACACTCGGGACACAGGCGAGTGTTAAAAATCTAAGTACGAATGGGTCTCTGTTTGGTGTGTTCTTAAAGCTAACTAAGAAAGCTTTTATTTGCCGTTTATAATTTTGATTTCATTTCAATGTGCGATATAGAACAAAAGATATGCTCGGTCAAAAGGATAGTACAAATTCGGATTGGATCCGATTTGCAATAGTTGCATTTGTAAAGATTGTATGAAACACATTTTGTAAAATCTCAAAATGGGTTTATTGACTGTGTATTGATGGCAATTGACTTATTGAAGAATTGGACAAGCCCGTTTGAACTTCTTATGTCATAAAGTGTGATCATTGTCTTTATATCAGCAATACTTTGTATTTTGTCAAATATTAATTAATCAAGTCAGTTCGCTTTCATTAGCAAGAGTTAGAGCCTCTATCAAAATCGCCTCACAATTACAACAGAAAGTTAAACCAAAACAATCATACACTTCCTTTTTGGATTCCTAAGAAAATCTATGATTTTATAAGGCAGAATCAACAACAAAACACGAAAGTAGACAAAAATAAAGAGAGGACTTCTGGTAATAAGCCTACAAGGACTAAAGAAGCAGGCAGAATTGGAAATACGACCCAGTGGAAGGTCAATACAGGTCCACGGACCAGAATGGCAAACCTCAAGCCAACATTTCTCTTTGTAGAAGAGCAGTTGTGGGCAGATCCATCGATGAACGTTTGGTAAATCACGGAGGCAGGAATCTCGAAGTCTTTCTTTAATATAGAAAAACACTGCAAAATCCTATTTTTTTTCTTTTTAAGATTGACAGAATCTGTGCTATGACGCCAAGTGTATTCATGTTGCATGAGTTCATTCCAAGGTGTTCTAGGCAGAAAATCGGACAAGTTTGATTTGCCCTCTCATATTGATGAAGCATATCTTTGTTTTTTTCGTATCGGATTTGAATGAAATCAAGTGAAAATTAAAGATGTTTTATTGGCTTCAAGTGATACCAAACAAAGACCTATGCATACTTTTCTTTTTTATCAAAAGCCGTCGTTCCGGTGCTAACATTTTTGGGACAGCCTGTAAACCTTAACCTTGGTGGCCTTCTGCTATCCTCGTCAGGATTGGTGAGTGCCATATCAAATTGTTTTGGCATCATTCAAATTTTTATCCAAACAAAATTGGGGTACATATTGTGGCGTTAGTCCCCATGATATGGATATACTTAAGAAATGAATGTTAATGGAAAAACAGTGTTTGGAGTTGTAGAGATTGGTTCGCTGGCTTCGCTTCGCGTTTTAAAACTTTGCTTCGCTTCGCAGTTTACCAGGGGAGACCACAAGACGGTTTCCCTACTTCTCCCCATTATATACCATGAATTTAACTCATAACGTGGTTATAATTATGCTTCGTCCCTATAGCATTCGCATTTAATGGGTTAGCAGCTTTCCAGAAACACCTTGTGGCTAAAGAAGTGTCTCAAGCGTTGTTGCCATGTTTCCACCTATAATGACATTTGCACATAAACAAGTGGGACTGCAGGTTAATACTGTATTTCCTGACTAGTTTTACAAGCTTTAAGCCGTACAATTGGATATTTATAGTCAGCAAATTGATTTCAACAATTGTACCATGTTTCTCATGCCAAATAGGCCGATGGTGTGGATCACAACTGAATTTTATGTGCAATCGGATTGGGCATTATACTAGCTTATAATCCACGTTGTATTCTCACTTAATGGTTCGAGGCCTTATTCACATAGTTGATTGGTTCTCTCGTATAGGCCTATTCGCGGCCATTGTGGCTTATTTAATAGCTTGTCCACGGTTAATGGGCTGTTAATGCCCCATAATTCCCATTTGCACATAAACAGTTGAACTGCATAGAATATTAGTGTGTTGCTAAATAGCTGGCAGGCTTAAAATCTATCAAGTGTTTTTCCTTATTCAAGTTCCATCCCTTTTATTATGTTGGTTTAGCCACCCATACTTTTCAAATCCAAATTGGAAGGTAGTGTTGCTTTTGGAACTAAATGTGATATTCGTGTTCAAACCTATTTTTTATTGGTTTGGGAAGTTGCATAGGTCTTTATATAATCATCGCTCTTGCAACAGTGGCACATGCCATTTTTGACGGTGCGTTCACATAAAATAATAAAACATTTCACAGGTGAAAAGTTCCTGTAGACAAGTTTAGCAGTGCCTTTCATTGAAAAGTAAAATCTAAACCTCTTCCAAACCATAGAACTCGCTTCATTAATAAAACACATAACACACTATTTTATGCGCATGCACACACTCTCTCACTTATGTCTCACACACGCTTATACACAACACTCACACATGCACAAAAAGAATGGCACAATTCTGTGCGATTTGGGGGTGTCTGTCGTGTACGCAGAGACCTAGTAATTCGGGTATCCTGATTAATAACCTTTGTTTGTACTGTTTCCACGAAGAATACGCATGTCGTAATATAGTTGGTTGGAAATTTATTTTTAAAATCCATTGCATTGTACCCTCTGATATGTGTTTGTGTCGTATTATAAGTGAGGTTTGAAGGCATTGTACCTTTGTTTGTAAATTAATTTGGTATATTTGGGTGTTGTGCCGTTTACATATGCCCCCACACAATGTAAAATGTTTCCCTCCTTTTGTTGCCCCAACAGCATGGGGCCTCATCCTTATTTTTCTGAAAAAAAAAAAAAAAATATGGCATTTGACTCCTATGCGATGGTTTATGTGGTAAACTACCGTTACATCAACTGTTTGTATGGGTAATAAACACCTACAATGATTCCCAGCCATTCAAAATCACTTAACCTTTGTCTGCTAAATATTTGTTTCTGCATAGTTAATAAATTACAGAACTAATTATAGCACATTTGGTGCAGTTTGTTCATTGCTCGTGTAATATTTTTTAAGGGTTTATTTTGAGCCCCGTTGTCGCCAAGGTGTTGTACTCTTGGGCATGTCACGTAGCCTCGCTTGTCTCTCTCCACCAAGGAGTATGAATGGGTACCAGCAATGCTGGGAGTGCAAAGTCTTGCAGTGCGGAGGTGTGGGGAACCCCCACAACATCATTAAGATATGATGGAGTCTGGCCCAAACACCAGTGGCAGAATGCTGGGGTCCGCCGCGGGCGCACCTTTTGGCATTTGCTTTTTGTGCGTGTAATTTTGGGAGGTCACAGCTCTATAAGGTCATGTTAACGTGTCATATCATGTAGTCCTCATCTACATGTACGCCAATATTTTGGTAGGATGGCGGCATGTTCTAATTGTGTTGCATTTACGGAATACCTGACTTGTTAAGGCATTCGTGATTTGGCATAGCCATCATCCTGAATTAAATCTTTAAGCAAACTCATGTTTTTTGTTGAGCAGCAAAACATTCGCGTGGGGTATCAGCTTTCCTAGTAATATATTTATTTGCATGCTTTGGGTTGTTTTTCATAAGAACCTCCTCGAATTTTTATCAAATCTAAGTCTGTAGTTTTGGGCTCTGGAAAATCCAAACTTTCAAGTTTGGGTTTTCAGATTTTATTCTCATGTTGGGACCATAAAGATTGGGGCATAGGTTATTTTATTCTTCAAGGTCAGCGGCACATTATATAGGAACGCCCTCAAGATTTTAAAGTTGGGTATCTGTGTGGTTTCAATCCTATATGGTACTTTTAGTCCCGCTCCTAAATAGGTTGTGCATGTGTCGTCCTCAACCGTAATGCTGATCTTTTGTTCAATAGAATCAAGTCAGAATCCGTTTGTTATTTGCACCACAATATTGGCATTCATGTTGATGATTTCCAGGTTGCACGCCACATTACATTGAATGGACTGGCATTACGGTACAGGATATCCGTACGATTCTTTTGTTCCTAGCCAATCGGTTAAGTCAGGCACTACCTCTATTTGGCTTCCCATATTAAAATTTACATCTTTCCTTATGGTTTTTATGGCCTAAGATTAATTATCAATAACAATGCTCTACACCACCTAATACCCCGGCGTAATAATTATTTTAACTTTGTTAGTACGGGTCTCTCAATGTGAATACGTGCTGTATATTGGGAGTTATGTGATGTGTCACTTGGTTAGAAATCGTGGTATATTGTGCATTCTTAAATAATGGACTGCCTTGTTTTGTGACACACGTAAGCTAATTATCTTCTAATAATCCAGAAGGCTTTGATAGTTAGGTGAAGCCCTTTTATGCCTTATGGTATAATATATGTTACCTGACCAAGGTCAAGGCTATCATTTGTATGCAAGGCTGGTAAATTTTCAAACTTGGTGAAAATGTGCCTATTGTCTTTCATTATTTGCGCTTCATTTGCGGTTGGGTTTATCAACATCTTAACCTTCCAAGGGGTATTTTTAATACGGGAACAACTCTTAATGTTTTTTTTAGTTATATGCATCAGTATTATGCAATTTTGCATGTTCTTAAACCATAAATGCTGATCGGTGCAATATTTTTGGCACATCTATTTTTCCAAGTTTATTCCTTTAAATACTTCTTGTGTCTGGTTGAAGATGTATGAGTTATGTAGAGGAGAAAAAAAAAAAAAAACAGTTTTGGCGTCTTTTTTAATTCATATTTGGGTTTCCATTTGAATTTGGGCCAACAACTTTGGGTTTTGGTTCAGGTTTTACCATTGGTTTATATTGCGCCGCAAATTTATGCTTGCGTGGCACGTAATTGTGGTTTTTTGTTTATGTGTGGGTTATGTTTCAATTTCACATAGTCTTGTTTTATCACCATTTTAAAGAACCCTGGTATACAGCTACTTCCTTTAACTGGACCTGCCCATCTTTGTTTTATACAAATTCGGCCAAGGCGTGTGGATTCCTTAATCATAAACTGTCATGTTTGGTCCTTCTTCTCCAGTAAGAAGCGATTGTGTTTTTCTTTTGTGTTGTTCGAATGTGGGGAGGGATTTAGGCACAGTATGTGTTTATAAATCTGACTGTAGCAAAAACGCTACTTGGGTCGGGATTATTTTGTCTGTTATAGTGGCCAAGTGGGCCAGGGTAATGCGGCAGCAAGAGGGTACAGTCAAAATGAATAATTTTGTCACTAAGTGTGCAGAGAATTTGGCAATGTTTATGTGTTAGGAAACTCTCAATCGAACCTAACTAGTGCTCTGGGTTATTTACAGCTGTCCCAAAAAATGTTAACACTCGGGACACAGGCAATTGTGTAAAAATCTAAAGTAAACGCATGGGGGTCTTGTTTTTTTGTAATGTTCCTTGAAAGGCTAACTAAGAACGCTTTTTTGCCGTATTATTTGATTTATGCAATATTAGAACAAAGATATGCTTCGTCAAAAAGGAAGAGACAAATTCGATTGGGTCCTATTGGCACTAGTGCATTTGTAAGATTGTCTGAAACACAATTTTGTAAAATACTCAAAATTGTTTATTGACTGTGTTTTGTTGGCCATTGAACTTATTGAGAATATTGACAATCCTTTTGACCTTCATTATTGTCATAAAGTGCGATCATTGTCTTTATTATCAGGAATCACTTTGATTTGTCAAAATATTAATCATTCAGTTTCACTTTCATTAGCAGAGTTAGCCCTATCATCGCTCAAAATTACACAGAAGGTTAAACCAACAATCAGAACACTTCCTTATTGGATTCCCGGTCCCTTCCAATAAAATCTCTGATTTTTATAGGCAGAATAAACAACAAAAACACGAAGTAAACCAAAATAAAGAGACTTCTGGTAATAAGCCTACATGGACTAATGAAGCATGCAGAATTGGAAATAAGACACCATTGGAAGCCATACATAATCCAGGAACCAGAATGGCAAAACCTCAAGCCAACATTTCTCTGTTTAGAATAGCAGTTGTGGCAGATCCAACGATGAACGTATGGTAAATCCCGGAGGCAAGGAATCTCGACGTCTTCTTTCATAGAAAAACACTGCAAAATCTATTTGTTTTCTTTTTAAGATTGACAGAAAGATGTGCATATGAAGCCAAGTGTATCATGTGGCATGTGCATTTCCAAGTGTTCTAGGCCAGAAATCCGACAAGTTTTGATTTTTGCCCTCTCATAAATTGATAAGCATGATCTTTTGTTTTTCGTATCGATTGGGAAATGAAACAATGATAAATTAAAGATTGTTTTTTGGCTGTCAAAGTGATACCAAACAAAGACTCTGCATACTTTTCTTTTTATCAAAATGCCGTCGTTCCGAGTGTTAACATTTTTTTGGGACAGCCTGTAAACCTTAACCTTGGTGCCTTCTGCTATCCTCGTCAGGATTGGTGAGTGCCATATCAATTGTTTTGGCATCATTCAAATTTTATCCAAACAAAATTGGGGTACATATTGTGGCGTTAGCCCCATTTTTTATTAATCAAGGGATAATTCATGTAGCGGCCTTGGTTGGGATTTAAAGTAATCTTATGAACTATCTGAAGATTTGGTATACAGAGGAATTTGAAGGTTAAATTTAAAATGCCATGCTTTGGGTCTCTCTCTTGATACCCCCCCCCCGGCCAGGGGAGGGGGGTGGTCAAGTTTCTGACTCAGAAACTTGTTTGGCACCAGTTCTCATTTTTCTTGGCCAAAAGGCGGCCATTTCTTTTATTTTGGCATTTTTTTGATTTCATTCATATGGCATTTATCTTTACTGATAACTGATGTGAGCGAGCCAGAAGTACCTGGCTTCAGGCTCTGCAGATTATGCTCTATGTATTAATTAGAGTACTTATCAAATGTTGTGCTGACAAATAGCGACTATTAAAGGTATTTTCATTTAATTTAGTTCAGGCAATCCCAGAGGTATTTGACTTCAATTTTCTTGCACTCAGTTTTCGCCTATTGCATTGGGATTAAATTATTAATATTGCAGCATTTATCTTTAGATCTTGGATGTCTTCGAGACTTAGAGGTAGTGACTTCAGGTTCACCGTTTTAAGTTACCATTCAAAAACAATTGTTCTAGGCAGCCCTTGAGGTATTTGACTTTAAGAGCCCTTTAACTAAGTTTGATTTACAACTGTAATCCAATATTTTAATAGATCCCTGGACTGTTGCGGGTAAGCCAGGCTAAATGGTTATTATTATCCGAATTTAGTAATGTCAGCCTAATCTTTGCTACAATGATCCACTGGTGATATTATATAATGATTAATGATGTATTAATTCTGGCTTTGCAGTAATTTAAATTCATTTGGTGTAAATTTGGTTAGAGGAAACTGTCTTCATGCCAAGGGCATGCAATCATAAGATTTATTATTTTACATATGTGGCTTGTCTACTAAAATTTACATATGTGGCTATACAGAAATTGCATGTTGGCTTTAAAAGATGGCGCAATCTGTGATATGGGTTTATTAGGGGAAGCTGTCTCCAAGCCCATGGTACTAAAATGAATTGTTCTCAAAGCCAGGCTTAATCTTTGCTACAATGGTTCTCTAGTGATATTATATAATGATGTATTAATTTGGCTTTGCAGTAATTTAAATTCACTTGGTGAAATTTTGGCTAGAGGAAACTGTCTTCATGCCAAGGGCATGCAATCATAAAAATTTTATTATTTTACATATGTGGCTTGTCATACTAAAATTTTGCATATGTGGCTTTACAGAAAATTGCATGTTGGCTTTACAGATGGCTAAATCTGTGGTATGGGTTTATTAGGGGAAACTGTCTCCAGGCCCATGATGTTAAAATAAATTATTCTCAAAGCCAGGCCATATTGAAAAACTATGGTTGTTTGGAGAACCTGTTATGAATGAATAAATGACTACGTCCTACGCACGATGTGATGCAATTGGCAAACCTTTGTCTTGTCCCAATCTTTGTCTGTGGACAAATGTTTAGTTAACAAAGAAAGGGTAACATCACAATTGTGCCGCTTTTACAAGGGGAGATGAATTTTATCCAATAACTCAACCGCTTCATTCTTTGTAATTCTGAGACTCTATTGGATATTGCTAATTGAAAAAATGTGACTTACTGATATGAATGAGCAGCTTATCACTGTCTATCACTCATTCAAGATCAATACAGTTACATGCTGAGCAAGTGTTACAAAATCATTTCTAAACCTAAAAAACATTGTTCTTTTATTAACTGTACTGTACAGGTATTATGATATAACATTCTATTCAATTTTCTGAAAAGTGGCGCACTTGTGATTTTACCCTTTAGTTATTAACTAAACATATATATTAATTGCGATTAAAATAAGTAAATTGAACAGAAAAAACGGGCTTTGAAAGCTAAGACTGTGCCCTTGATGTTGATGTAAGCATCATGTTACAACAGTATTTTCTAATTTTAAACTTTTTTGAGACAGGCAAAAAAAAAAGATTTTTTTAGAATAGCAAGACATTCGTGTGTGTGTGTGTGTGGGTGGGTTATACTAACACCAAGCACGTAAGGATTTAGTTATCGTATAGGCGCCATTAATGTAGAAGTAAAGTACTTCTTTTAACACACTCGCTATAGTGTGTGCACACACACTCGTATAGTGTGTCAACTAGAAAAATCATCCGCTCACAAATACGTCGCGCAAATACGTCGCTATGTAAACAGTTCGCACAAATACGTCATTATGTGAAAATTAAAAATATATATATATAAACTCTACCATGAACTGAAAAATATTAAAAGGTATCATTATTCAACAGTCGGGATAAACTTTAAGGTTGAGGCTAGTCCGAAAAACTTTAAGGTTGAGGCTAGTGCGAAAAACATTAATAAATATCAACCAAATTTTCAGATGACAGACCCACGCATGATTTTCGATTGATCGGTGGCAACTCTGACGCTGAGGGCAGACTAGAAATACGATTCGACAACAAATCATGGACTCCTGTATGTAGCAGTGGATTTAAGAATGACTGGATAATCATTTACGCTAAAAATATCTGCAATGAAATGGGTTATTTGGATGTTCTGTCTGTCTATGTCCAAGCATCAGAGATGTTCGGAGAACCAACAACTGACAACGTGTATGCTATTTGGAGAACTACCAGATGGGTGGATTGGCTGTCTTGTGACAGTTCTAAATCCGCAGCCATTCGATGTATAAATGGTAGGATTGAACAAAGTTCGGCGTTAACTTACCAATTAGCCATGCTTTAAATAAAGTTAGGCTTTAGTTTCAAATATGTAGATTCTTAAAGAAAATGTTTATTGGAAGCAGTTAGGTTGGTTCCAAACCAGGACGCAAATTGCAGCACTTATACCCCAGTATCTAGTAATTTGAGTGCAAATGTTACTTTGCTTGTTCCTGCGAATTGATACTCAATGAATGGTTAAATAAATGTATTTTGAAGGCATCTCAACATTTCTCTATGTGTGTCATAACGCATCAAAAATAAAATCCGGTGTGAAAGCAGATATATTCCGGCGGGAGCCACAGTCCGGGGCTCCATAGACGATAACGGAATAAAGCGTGAAACTAATGTTGCGTAATGAGTCAACTGAATCGATTGCCCTATTGTTCATCATTGTTCCCGGACTATGAGTACGCCGGACGATAATTACTTCTACACCGGTTTGTACCACAGTGATAATACCACCTGTGGATTCCAACATGGCTGGACAGGCTGTTAGTTAGCCTTTCATCAAGGCGGTGGGCTTTATTTTTATTTCCTACAGTCTTCGGTACTACAGTCCCTGTACACGATGTGTAGCGCCCTCTCACGGCGAGTCTCTTGCGCATCGCCTTTCCGCATTTATTTTTTGTGTTTTGTTTTTCTTTATTTTTCGGGATAAATCTTCCGTAACTTTCCTGGGAACTGATTGGGCAATACAGACTAAGGCGCCGTATGAATGCATTGCGGTCAAACAAATGTGATACTACCGTCTGGCGGCATTGTTTTGGGTTACTGTCGGGTATTTGTCTTGTGGATAAAGAAAGGGTTCAGTTGAAAGACGATCTTGGCATGAGCAATCAGTTAGTAGGTACAACCTCCCATTATGATGACCGCATAATAATTTGATTAACATATTAAGCTTGCACAGAGAACTATCCCTATTTGCGCAAAGACGTCTCCCTCCGCTCGGCCGAAGGCTTCGCCTTAGACACGCGCCTCCGGCGATACTAGTTGAGCGTCTTTGACAAAGACCAGCTGGTAGTCAACTACATGACACGGCTGTTTGAACGTCTCATTTATTATAACCAAACAAAATAAAACAAAAATATCAACGGTGACAGAGTTATGACAACTGATTTGGATTATGTATTCCACTAACTATATCCTGTGTGTAAATTTTATGAAATTTTATTGCGGCAAATGTGATCGTTTCTTAAAATACCTAGTTTTATACGGCTTTCTATGAAAAATGGGCATATAGAGGGCGCTACAACAGATATCGTGACCTTTGTAGACCTATACCAAGATTCCCGCAATGGATGCTTATGATTTTTGCAGAGGTAACAGCTTTTGCATGTCTTAAAATTGCTTTAAATTGTTTTATAAATAAAAGAGATAATTTGCACGGGGTCAAACAGCTGTGAGGAGCTTATTGTAGACCAGTAAGGTCGGGCTGTCGCGTTCTTACTAGCCAATTGATTGGACTTGAGCCGATTTTTATGAATGGGCGGCTGGACAGAAATTAATTTGAAGCGGCAGTCGAGCAGCCTCCTCTTTTCTTATCTGTTCTTATAAAGTAAAAGGTATTTATTTATTTATTTATATATTTATTTGTTTGTTTTCCGAACAGAATCCCTGATTACTCGTTTAGTTGGGGATCCTCTCTTTAAGGCTAGAGTTGAAGTTTACTACAATGGTAGGTCGGAATGGGGAACAATATGTGCAGATTATTGGAATATGGAGTTGGCAACACTAGCGTGCAGAGGACACGGATATGGCCACGCTATTAATGCTATCAGTATGCTTGATAACGACTACATTAAAACTGGCACGGGATAAATATCTAAGATTGGGTGTATATTGTGAGAATAGCCTGATAGTTGTCCACGTTTGTATTTTGAGCTGGATGTCTTTGCATAAACCTGGTTATGCGGGTGTTGTATGCTCTGGTAATTCTAATTCATTCCCAAATAAATCATTAATTCTGTAAATGTGATCTGACGAATTTCAGGTTCGCACTGATATTTTGGGTGTTTTCAGATTGGACGTTTAAAGATTCTAAGAATTTGAAACCGATATATCGCCACTTCGTTTTTTCGTTTCTAGTGCACCTGATTTAAAATATGACCTAAAAATTAATATAGCACTTGTCCATTTTTATATTTCCTACATTTTGATGACTTTTTGTGCAGACCGACCTATACCATACAGAAGAGAGACCGCTTGACGGGGGGTGGGGGTGGGGGGGTGTCGGACACGATCTGCTCGATTTTGGGCGTCTAGGATTTCCACACGGAATTTAGGGATCTTTGAGTGTATTGGTTCTACGGTGCAAAGCCTCGGTCCCAGTGACATACCGACATTCACCCCTCTTAAACCTTCGTTCAAACGATCTTTAGGTAATCATATAATTAAGGAAAATATGGAGCGTCAAAATGCCGTCGAGGCTAGTGTGGCTAACCTCCTGCCAAACAAGTGGTAACATGTCCAAAAACGGTCATTTAAGATTTAAATATTCGTAATCAGCTATATCCTTATTTTAGTCAAGTCTTTGTTCGATGTGTGTAAGATGTTGATGCGGGATTTGAATCACCGTTGCTTGGTATTTGGAATGCCCTACCCTAGCTGACGTCATTGTTACAAAGGTTGTCCAGTGTTACCCAGTTAGAGCATATTTACTGTTTAGCACATCTGTGACTGTGACAGGTGCAGTGACATGGGTCAGTTTCAACGACAGCCTAAATTTAGGAGACGACGACGTAAGACATAAAAAGTACAAGAAGAATAACAAAGAAGGGAGAAGGAGAAAACGAGAAGAAATGAATAGAACAGGTACGATTGTATAGAAAGACGAAGAGGCGACTAAATGAACAGAAAGAAGTAAGTTGAAAAAATAATGGAGAAAGAAGAGAAAATACATGAATTAAACAATGAAGAAATCATTAGAACGAAAATAAAAGAATACTGAAGAAAAAAAATAAAGTAAAGAAGTGGAAGAAGGAAAAACAGGAACAAAGGAAGAATAGAAAAATAGACGTTTTCCCTATTAAAAAGAAAAATAAAGGAAGAAGGAAAATTAAGAAGAGAAAAAGAATAATGACCTTCAAAACCTATGAAACTCTTCACGAATCTTTTATTCTCCTTAAATTACGAAGGTCCCAGATGCACGTGACCTAATATAGTTAGATTCATCCCAGGGTAAAACACTGGATATTTCTAATGTATACATTTTCATTGCTACATTAGTATGCCAAAATTAATGATTATTGTCTCTAAAGCATAAACAATTCCATTTTTTATTTGAAGTCAGTAAGACTCTTCAAATTCCGGCTCCATACTCTCAAAACATGATTGATCTGTAAACTAAAAATAGGAAAGTTCGGGGTGAGGTGGCAGTTTGTGGCAATTTCTGGAACATGGATGCTGATATCATTGCCAGCAATTTACCTACTTGTGTCACAGCCCACAGACCATTGAATTTAGTCTAGTAGATTATATGGTTTCCCATGCACTCCCCTTACAACTAATTCTAACACGATTTTTATAATCCTACGACATCTACTTAAAAGAATTTTTTATGTTACAAAATCAATATTGCTTTGTAATACTACGGAATACTGTGTAAAAAAAAATCCGAATACGAAATTTCTTGGGATTTTCTATATAGGGACAATCTATTTGAGATTATTTCACACAAATATTATTTTGCGGGATAATGTTTGTGCATATGAAACAGATTTTCTTCAGAAAATTGAGCGCGCACCTAAATAATCCCTGCATGTTCCGCCCTTCCCTTCTCGGTTTTCCCCAAAAATCCTGTCCGAAGAGTAACCCTGCAGCTTAAAACCTTTCGGCTAGTATTCTTAAGGGGAGTCAACTTAAGACTGGGGTTTAAACCAGGGTTAGTCCTCGCATAATGGACCTTTTTCTCAGGATTTAGATGCTAGGTCTAATGTTGTAGTGACAAATATGTCTGATAGATTGGTTCCTGACCCATTCATGAGGAATTTCTCACTCGTTTAAATTAGACTTAAAAGGTCCATCTGTGAAGGACTAACAACACCTGGTTCAAACCCGAGTCTAAAGTTATACTCCCTTCTAGAATACCAGCCTTCCTAGCACATATTGCAGATAATGGCCTTGCGCATTGAGACAACAATTGTTGTGTTTGCGCTATATAAGTGTGGTATTATTATTATTAGTGTTATTATTATTTAGATTTTGATTTCAGTTTCAGTTTCAGTTTCTTTATTATTTCCACATCAAAATTTCAAATCCAATTATTATAAATACAATAATAATACAAATGGTGGTGAGATCGTCCAATAGACAAAGCTCGAATGTGACTACCCCTTTAAACATGTAATGTTCAAAGCAACGAGAACGGTCACTTACCGGACATTAGTGCTGACAGACCAGACAGGACAAGTGAGGGCAGACTAACATGTTGGCTTAATTTAGGCAGTATTTGATTTTGATATTAAATAACCATAAGTATGTGCACCATATATTGAAATATATATAAATTTGACCAAATTAATACATAAAGATTACAACAAATGCCGCTACTTAATAAGGCCATGGAGGTTGACTCTTAGCTCCTGTTGGAGATTTTTTAAAGGTGACGAGGTCCCGATTTCATTATTCACTATCATTCCTTATTTACTGCCCATTTCATCATTACATCTAAATGCATCTTGAATACACTGCTAACCTTATCTTGTTACATACAAGTGCCTAATTAACAAAACAGGGGCCCATTTGCAGATTTAATTTCTCAAAAACCCCAAAATCAGATCAAGCATTTCGCACCAAGTTTTTATGACATGCGGACAAAACTCTGGGGGAATTCAATATTTATGGGTATACCGTGACACCCCTCCCAAGGGAACTGCTCAAATGATCAGGACGGGATAATTGAATATTTGTGAGCAAACTGAAAATTTGTTTTTATTATCACATTTTGAAGAAAAGCAATTTTTTCACAAACAATGAATCTTTTGCACACGTGCAAATCTGACGCGCAGCTCCAACAGGAACTAAGAATCAACTTCCCCTTGGCCCTAGGATAATTAACAAGGTTATTGATAAGAAACTAACAGATGACGAGTCTAATACTTCTTTGAATAAGCGACTGGTCCCTTTGATGTTTCCCTAATTATAATCTTGGAATTTAGTTGTATTTTCAATTCTTATTTCAGCACTGACAATCCGTCAAATCCAAGCATTCATCAGGTGAGTCGGTTTTTCAACATTTTTCAAATGTTTGACACGCTTGAAATTCTACAAATACTAATAAGAATATAATATGCGAATTTATAATCGCCGTTACTAAAGTAGGGCAATTCGCATAGAGAAAGAATTAGGAAGGGGAAAACTACAGTTTAGGAAATACAGTTGAGACTTCAAATGACTTTTTTAAGCTGAAATGTGATCAAGACCACAACATATTTTTGACGGCAATTCTTTCCACAAATAAGACCTGCACCGGACAGGGCACGATCATCCATTCCGTTTTCTGAGCGAGCACTTTAAGATGTTGAATGGTTGAGCTGGAGCAAGTGCGTCGTGGTCTTGTATCCTGAAAATAATAAGCAAGATCCTGAGGGGACCTATGGTACAGGTGTACTGTTTGCAATTAAAAAGTGCAACGAGAGTTTCAAATAACAGGTGTCCCTAACAAATGTGAAAATTCTGATTTATTGCACTGGTGTAAAGCCTCCCATCAAAAAATATCCAAATCTGAAAAGATTAAGCGGAAAATGTTTTTATTTTTGTACAAAATTGGTGAAATTTCTTTCTAATTTCCTATGACCGTAATTCAATATGAACATCAGCCACCAACATAGTGCAACATTAACAGGGACTAAATACATTAAGCTGTCAATCGATCCATTTTAGCGATTGTCACAGGATCATTACCATGTGAATGTATTTAAGTACTGGAATGCGTCTATCTTGCCCACAAACATGGCTGGATATTGAATACGGTCTATAGGAGCAACATACAAATTCCAGCTGTTTCTATTGAGAATAAGCATAACACTAACATTTTGTTTTCAGTTTTAGGTTATTTCTGTAGCCAAAAAAAAAGAGGTTGGTAGCCGGAATGATTGAGTGGCTTAACCTAAAAATATGGATATGACTTGGAAATCTCTCGTTGCCACCTTTAAAGTTACACTACTTTTGTCATTCGCGAAGCTTTCGTCCGATATAAACTGAACACAAAGAGAAACTTAAAGTTTTTCACCCAGTCATATCTTAAAATCCTGCCCATAAAAATGAACAAAATTCACACAGGGTTACTTCCAAAGATACTCTAGAAACATTGTAATTGACCAAGAGTTGTCATGACCCCCCAACTGACACAGCAGTGAAATGCGTGACATGGAAACACTTTCTGCCGATCCTGTGTCAACATGTTAACGGACAATGCCAGGGCCCCTCTCTCAGGCCCCTACAGTTGAGCACCTTACAACAGGTTTCCTGGACGAGCAGAAGATTGAACTGATACCACTGTGCTCTTTATCTTATTGCTCCTCGGATCTTAATCCAATTGAGAAATGTGGAGATGAGCCTCGGAAGGACGGGTTTCGGCAAGGCAGATACCGCCTGTTAATGTGTAAACACTGTCATACAGCACCAGGAGAGTGGAACAATATCCCCCAAGACAGCCATCAGAAAAACCTGCGTGAACACTGCGTAGCAGATGCACTGAATGCTTCCAAGCCACGTAGTGGACACACACACACACCCACACACCCACACACATATGATGTAAGTGGACATCACCATCATTTTCATTATGCTTTGAAACTCTACCCTTGCTGAAATTTCCAGGCTCATCACATCTGATACAGCAAGTGGTTCAATGTCAGCGCGTTCCTGTTGTGTCGGCTTTTGAGCACTGAAGAGCCACGGTGGTTCCAGTGGAAAGAGAAGGGACTCATGGTCATTGAACCGTTAAAATCGTGGAGTTCGAGCCCATGAGGCCCAACGCTGTGTGTGTGTCCTTGGGCAAAGATACTTAGTCTCAATTGCTTTTCGTGGACCCAAGCGATAATTGGTTTGTAGCTGGTCTTAGAGGAGGAGCAGAGGAATATAATAGGGGCCTTTTCTATTAAGAGTTCGTTTACCTCACTCAGCACTACAGAAAAGGTTTGACACCTATTGGTAGCTAGTATGGACCCTCAACATCAATGCTAGGAGGTAGTACTCTCAAAGTTGTGGATCACTTTTTCAATAGGGGCCAAGTTAAGTTTACACATGGGTTCCAAACTTTTAAATGCCCCAATCATGTTGAAATGTATGCCATATTGTTAATCTAAGCATAAGGATTCCAAAAATGTATATTTGTGACCACCTACAACCATTGGTTTTGGAGTTATAAGGTAAAAATGGCTAAAATGGAAAAAAGCGTCAATTCAATTTGCTTACCAGGGGTCAACATTAAAAGTAATCTGATTATATTTTAAATACTTGCAAGTGATTGCCTGATGTTAGAGGACTCAAAAAAGGTATCGTTGTATTATGTTAAATGCCTTAATTACGGAGGATAAGGGTCAAGAAGGTCAACACCAATTGGGTCTATTGACCTAGACCTATTTTGTCCATTAACATGGTAAAACTATGCATTGCCCAGATGGTACAAACTATTCCTTATTTTGACTTCTTAAGCTAGATGAACAACTTTATATTTTCACAAAATTGGAGCAACTTCCGATTTTGACCCTGTACAAAATAGAAATTGACCTTTTTTTACCATTTTAGCCATTTTTTACCCTATTAACTCAAAAACCATTGGTCATAGTTTGCTACAAAATATCACATTTTGCAATCCTTATGACTAGAAGGACAATATGGAATACATTTCAACATGAATGGAGCATTTAAATGTTTGACCCTGTGTAAACTAAACTGGCCACTTTTGAAAAAGTGACACCACAATTGAGAGTACTACCTACCTAGGTTGATAAAGAGGGTCCAAGTACTAACTACAAAGGTGTCAATTTTTTTATGTAGTGAGGGGGTAAACGATGATGTCGTTTGACCTAGGTCCTAGCTTCTCCATATTATGGGGGGATATTTACAATCTAAGTGCTGATAGAGATGTTGCGCCTAGCCAGCAGCCACTAGATGAAGACGAAATGATTGTGACGAATTTCCTGATGGCAGCGGTTGAATTAATAATTGGCCAATCGCGCTGAGCACCCGCCAGGGTGGATGTGTTGCCGCGTTATGTGATAAATCGAATTATTAGTTTTTGCCCAACTGCTTTTTCAAATGACATGTTTTAGAGTAGAGTATGAAGTCATCTGTGTGCAATTTTAGTTAATTTTGATGAGACCGGATTTTACGATATGGCCTGGTAAAAAAATTATAAGTTTCTTTTTTTTGTGTATTCAGTTTACGTTTCCCTGACATAACAGAGGAATGTAATGAGACCTTGCGGACACGGATAGAACGTCGGTAATTACTGAGTAAAGAGATTGAAGACGTGCGATAATGTTTGGAAATGCTGGTATGACTACATATCTT